>KZ872598.1:16323-34286 GCA_003456935.1 Machilis hrabei
AAACATAAATGAAGACAAATATACTAAAAAAGACATGACTGATTCTTGCTTTGATTCATATCGCTTCAATAAAATCTCCAGAGAGAGATGAATGCGTTTCCATACCAGCACTACATCTNACTTGAAAATCCTGCAGTGATAAACATTTATTCCGGTGTTCACAACCACATATGCACAGCTTAATTGGGTGCATCGTTGTTCTCATACAGCTGTAAGTTTGTAATCTTTGAAGGTTCCAAACATGTGGTAGATGAGGTTTCTAAATTTTAACTATTTGGAGGGTGGGAAAGCATTTACCTGACATGCAGTGGAAGAATGTGGGTTGTTTGTTCAAGGAGGGCATTTTTTATTCATTAGCTGATTCTCATAAAATGCATACAAATTTCTTGTGCTCCTGAACACAACAAGCAACGTAATTTTCTCCTCTTTGTGCAGGATACCAACCAATGGTTTTATTTTTTTTAGATGTGGTGTGATGGCAGTTCATACTCTGCAGTTGGTTTATAAAGCACAGTGAAGGAAACATAATTTATTAACTGTGTCAATGTTGAACATGAAGCCATCACTGTTGGCAGCATGCCACTAGAGATATTGAAAAGACACACATCCTTTAATGTTTATCTGAAGACAAATGGGAATGCAAAGATCACAGAACTGCCACACCCCCAAACCATGTATCTCCTACTTTACATTGTTTCCTTATTAAGCACTGAGGTGGCTCATAGCATAACAATCCTTGTTGAGCTGTGCTATACTTTCCCTATCATTTTGGTCCACTTTGATGAATCAACCACCCTTAAATGACCCATCAGGTGTTTGCAGCGAACTTCTTCTGCTTTATAAGCAACTCAGTAACTGTTTTGATACCATGTTCACAGCAAGTATTTCAGTTCTAAGGTATTGCTACTGATCTTGTGAACCACAGTCAACAATGTCATAAAACCCCTCATAATCCTATGATGCTCATTACTTTTGGAGTGACCCCATGAAGCTTTATAAAACAAACTGATGTCAAAACAACCACAGCATTATATTTTTGCTACTTTTAAAAACATGAACTTTATCTTCCATATGGTACCTACACTAATAAAAGACTAGTGCAGATATTTTCTCACCTTTCAACGACCCCAAAACTGATGGGTAGAGTGCTCACCTTTCGATTAGGAGGTTCCACTTTCAAATCCCAGGGCTGACTCCAGGTCCTAAGTACAAAGGGTTATTCCACAAATCTGCCTGTGAAGCCTGCTTGCATACATCTTCCGGGAGGGAGTGAGCTCCCACTGATGAAAATTTGAAAGAACCCACCGCCGGCTATTTGTTGAGTGGCAAAATTCCATCAACCTGAAGGGTCATCAAGTTGCAGACGGGATAATTAAATGAGACCATTGCAGTTAGAACAGTTCAACAGCACCAAGAAAAAAAAACTGAATATCTGTGGTTAACAAATTCATAAAATGAAAAATATGGGAGCTCGTAACTCAAATTACCATTCAAGGGTTTGATTATAGNTATGACCCACTGAACTCGCTATGGNTACATGNTTGTGCCAAATGAAAACTTTATTATGTCAGCAGTTTTCAATTCTTATAGAAATCACTTCCAGCCATGAAGCTCATCAGACAAATGCCCAATATCTTACATAATTCCTGTAGTTGTAAATAATCAGGATCAAATCTGAATGTTAGAACTAATTGTTAATACTAATTAGGTGTTCTTCTGAACCAACTTAAACTTTGTGAATGCTTATCTAAGATGGTTAATTGCCTTTGTGATACAATGTGCTTCAGCTAAGCAAAATAGCTTCTGTATAAGGCTTCACTTACAATGATAACNNTAAGTACCATTATGTGTTCTAATTGTATTTCTGACAGACGTAAGACACACATTTTTCTCACAGCTCACAAAATTACATTTTTCACCTGAATGAGCTGCTCACCAACACTGTTTTGTGACATTTTATGGTAAGTTGTCTTACATAATTATCGTTTCTTTCGTATGTCAGTACAGTAGATTGATCTGTTACTATCTTTCTTAATTTTCCTCTGTAAATATCTACTGCACAAATCTTATATTAACTGTATTTATATACTATATGCTGTAGCCTTGTCTTTCAAATCTGTTGCTTTGCTTAAGTAGCTGTATATACTTTCAGTTCTTTACTGTTCTATATTCACATAATCCCATGTGCACATATACTTATTTTGATTAAGTTTGATTTATTTGAACTGAGTGTAATGTTATTCACAAGCTTGTTATTTTATATAATATGTACTCAAATAACTACATACAATAATTGTAATTGTTGGTTGGATAAAACAAATATAATAGAGCTCTGTTGTTTAAAAACATATAAATATTACATAATACAAAAAGAATCTCTGCTTAACAGTTAGACAACATGATAGGGGTCACTGTAAAAAGAATCCAAGAAGTGCAGATAATTGGTACAGTGATAAACATTAAATAGGATGTCCCAAGATAATTGCCTTCCTTAACAGGATGTATTCAGTGAGGGGGTTTATTACCCTCCTACACCACGTAGCTCCTATTTTCTGAACAACCAGAACACACATTTTCACACAGGACAGATTCAAAATGGTGGGACAAATGCCAAAATGTTAAAAATTATTATCTATAAGAGCTGAGGAAGAAAGTTTTTAGATTTTAACCAAGCTTGCATTACTTTAAATAAACTGATGTCACTGTGCATAGGCTACCCGAAACTTACCTGTTGTAAGCCTGGTAATACACACAATTTAATTTTTTTTTAATGAGATAGACTATTTTCAAATAGAATAGATTAGAAAAAAAATCTGATTGGAATGCTGAGCTTCAAAAANAAAANTGTGATGGAAACAAAACATGTCTCTAAATATTTTTGTCTTAGTTTTCTCGCTCAATCCACTCTGTTAAGGAAGGCTTACCACTATGGGACACCCTGTGAAGACATTTCAAATTGTTAGTAGATTTCACCTTTAAGTTGTCCCATGCTTATCATCAGTGTGTACGAATCACACCAATAACACACCTGCTGGTCAATGTTCACATTATCACATTTCTCAATCCTTTCATTTAGGATACTGCANTGTTAAATTCANGGGTATTCATTCTACATAGTGTACAAGTACATGTTCGTAGTGATTGGATAAATGGCAGACAAATATAATTGAAAAGATATTGAATGGCTTCCACAGTTTCAAAGTGTATAAACACCTTTATTTTCTTCATGTCTTAAATTGCATTAGACTTTCCATATTAAACACAGAATTTAGGCACTTATGGCAGTGCTCCAGTTTTTGTATACCCTCGTCAGAATACAAAAATGTTAGTGGAATCAGATTTCAATTCAAGATGAAACACTCCACAACCCAGTGTTCCACCCTCTAGTCAAAGGAAGCTTTTTACATTGTGGCCCACATTTATGGTACGTAACATGCTTATAAAACTGAACGCTGAAATATTTCGGAATACAAGGAGTATTTGCCCCATTTATCACGATAGCGGTACTGTAAATGTATAACAGATTCACATGAATTTGCCATTTCGACCTTGGGTAGTTTACCCAGTTACCATCTCTTTCAGTAATTGTTCTCACAAATTATTCTCATAATGTTAGTATAGGTGTAGAAAATATTATTTACATATTATGTAGCTTCACGAGATTCTTTTAACTCAGAAGATAGTTAAGGTTGAAATATGGGCTTATATGACCACATTCATTTACATACTTGAGTATGAGTTTAAAAACTATTTGACAAACCTCCTTAAAATACAGGAGCTAAGGTAGGGAGTGTCTTATAGACGACAGTTCAATTCCAATGAGAAAACTGATACATTTAAATATATATTGCAGCTGGTGAAAATGCCTTTTTTGAATGTGAAATTGATGGCTCTACAAGATCATCATCAACATCTATGAAATGGCTGAAGGACAACCGACCATTGGACGATAAGTTGGCAGATCGCGTACTTATTTCCTCGCGTGATAATCGATTGTTTCGTTTGGAACTGCAACATACTCGTGAGAGTGATTCTGGTCTATACATTGCACGTGCTGAAAATGACTATGGTACCTCTACATGTACTGCACAACTCATTGTTNAAGAGTGTGAGTATTTCACAATTTTAATAATAATAATAAATCTATTATAATTTTATATTTTCTTATTATTATTATTTATGAAGTTAAGCAAAAAGTAAATGACATTGAACTGGTAAGTTACTAAACCTGAACATGTATAAATATTGTGGTTTAGTTCAATAGTGTTTAAAGTACAAAACATACGATGAGATATTACTGTTCAGAAATTAATAATTTTGATTCTATTTTTTATTCAATTAGTGAATCTATTTACATCTTATATGAGGGTTGGGCATTACTTTCAAATAAGGGACACTCTTCTGCTTGACCTCCAAATTTGACTATAGCATCAATACAATAATTAATTTACGAAGATAAAGAACTGACAAATAATTTACCTATTTTGATTATGACAAATTAATGACAATTGTTTTATGCAGCATTTATAGTTTTCAAAATATACAAAACTATGGCTCCTTACAAATATATTTTACCATTTATTAAATGGTAGTGTATTCGCAATCATATTTGTTTGCAGAAAATAAGGTATTCCCATTTTCAAGCATACAATTATACTTACAATTAAAATTCTGGTATTACAGAAGATAGAGATATTATTTAACACTACAAATATGTTCTAAATTTATTATATTGTTTTATTCTTTTGTTGTAAAATAAATTTCACTGATTCAGTCATAGTTGTGTAAAAATTTACTTCTTAATGGCACAAATATTCAACAATTTTCAAAGTTCTAAGATTTGTATTAAATTTGTATGTGAGTTTAAAGAATAGTTATTATATTGTATATACTATTTTGTATTGTAAATTCAACGTGTTGACATTTTTTTGTAATTAAATATTTTATATTTTTTTAATAACATTCATTATATTTCTGTTATTTTTTTGTAGAATAATTCTTGGAAAAAAAACATACAGAGGAGGCTGACAATATTCATTTACCAAGCCTGTGAGAGTCCTTATAACTGCAGGCTACAATATTTGAAGAAATTTAGTAATTTATTTTTTACATGGGCATTAAAAAAGTGTGAAAATGAATGAACACAAAATCCTTCATCATTATGAACTGTTTTGTTTTGCCATAATTCTCGAAACTGTCATTTTTTTAAAGTTTTGTCTGCAAGGGTTGCTAAATGAGAATACTTTACAACTTACCTCCACTGGAAGAATAGTGTGTTACAGATTATCATGCAATTTGATGCAAGTTCTAGGTTAAAATTGTGCTCAGTGATACAAACTTTATCATAGAATTTACACCTTTTAGAAAAATGTTTCTATAATTTTGTTAAGTACTGGAAATAGTTTTACTTTATAGATTCAAACATACAGGGTGTTAATGAATAACACCGACAAACTGATAGGGTGAATTCTTTTGAATAATTTTAATCAACATTGAAGAGTAANATTTTTTTGTTTAGAGGTTCCGTTTAGGCTCCACAGGCCCCAAAAGAAAGTATTGATTTGGCAACATCGCTTTGCAAGTAACATTAACTACACATTCAGAAACTCTTCAAACTGTGAAGTGCTCGTAGCTCAGTGGTATTTCTTTTACTTTCTAAGCGTACACACATTTACAGTCAGCAGTTCAAACCCCGATTGCGACACTAATTTTTGTTTAATTAACTGGAGTAAATAAGTGAATTAAAACAGTGTAATTAATAAATAACAGTGTAACTCAAGGATTTGTTTATAAACGTGAATTTTATTATTACAAACATACACAATTTTTCATAGAAAATGAAAGAGTAAATACAACTGTATGTCATATTAACTTGTATCAGTAAATTGGACACTTGTTAAGCGGTCATTTGTGTTCCACTTTTAAACGATGTGGTGTTATAATAACTCTGTAGTTTTGTATGAAAAATTGTGTATGTTTGTAATGATAACATTCACATTTATAAACAAGTCCTTGAGTTACACTGTTATTTATTAATTACACTGTTTTAATCCACTTATTTCCTCCAGATAAATAAACAAATTAGTGTCGCTTTCAGGGTTTGAACTGCTGACTGTAAATGCATGTACGCTTAGAAAGTAAAACTAATACCACTGAGCTACGAGCAGCGCACAGCGTGAAGCGTTTCTGAATGTGTAGTTAATGTTACCCGCAAAACGGTGTTACAAATCGATACTTTGTTTTGGGGCCTGTAAAGCCTCTACACAAAAAACGTTACTCTTCAATTTCGATTCAAATTATTCAAAGGAATTCANCCTATCAATTTGTCGGTGTTATTCATTGACACCCTATATATATGTTCTGCATTTGCTGAGTGCAAATTCAAACAATAAACATATTTCCATTGCAGTGACTCCAGAGGAACGCAAACGTCGTGCAGAAGAAAAGGCCCCTGTGTTCCTTGTCATGCTGAAAGACACTGAAGTACTAGAAGAAACATATCTCCGCTTTATGGTGAAAGTTAAGGGAGATCCTATGCCTACTGTTAGTTTGTAAGTTGACTCTACTTAACGTAACAAATTTGTATACACATACATATTTGTCAGACTGACTGCCTATTAATATGTTCAATATCATTTTTGTTTTCAGTTTGAAAGATGGCGCTCCACTTCAACAAGACGAACGTGTTCGTGTGGTCACTGAAAATGCAGAAAAAGGCTCCTATGAACTAGTCATCGCCAATGTCTTGGCATCTGATGCGGGCCAGTATTCTTGCATCGCCAAAAATAGTTTTGGAAAAGCAACCTCTGAAACAAAAGTTTCAATCACAAGTGAGAATTTATAAAAAAAAGTGTGTAGCTAGAATATCTAACAAAGCTAAATAAGTACAACATCACCTGGATTCTTTGCTGTTCTTATATAGTACTACTGACATGTCTCACCTTAGTTAAAGATGAGAAAGCAAACTGTAATACATTTAACTTCTATCACTACAAAATCCTGGTGCAATGCACGGGACATTAGTATGGGTTGTATTATTTTATATAAAACGAGAATTCATACATTCCCAATTTAACCATGAAGTAGAATGTTAAATCTGATTTGACCTTATTTCAGTGGTGATGATTTATTTGTGTTTCTTTTTCAAAGTCAAGGTACTTAAGCATTTCAGTGATATCACCANTTAAATACCTGGCAGTACAGTTTGTAGTCTAACATTTCAAGCACCATGATTTAGAAGAAGTGTCTAAAATCTAAAGTAGTTCTAACTTGCTCATTTCAATATCTCAATTAAGTGAAAAAAATCATAAGCATTTGGTTAATCTCCCCATAGAATAAATATAGCAGTTTCTATATCAAATATTATATTTTAATTTCGTAATTCATACTTACCATTGGTGTACCTGTGTTTCTGATTTCAAAGCTTTTTTAAGGAAAATTAATTAACAATATATCCTATGCAATGAAAATTGTCAAACTCTTCGTAAAAATGCAATTATGGTTCAATAATTCATTTTCATAATTATTAATTTGTTAGCAGTAGAGTTCAAATGATCTGCAAGTGGTAGATGCTGCTGTGTTTAATATGTAACTAATGTGTTTAAGATACGGTAATACTTTTTCATTGATATTTATAATTGTGCTGTACAAGAGTTTGTTGTTAACTGCGTTTTTAATTCTTCATTTATTATTTTTTCTTTTGTTTATTGTGTTTTATTTTAGTTTACAGTATAAGTTTTTATAATTTGAATTTATATTTGTGTGTATGTGTCTTTTTCAGATTTTGTTTGATTTACGAGAAGCATGCAGTTATTTTAATCATGTTCTGTCTTGTGCTGTTTGGTTTCAGTATTTATTTTTTCCTTTCAGTTCATACTTATTTTACGAATGACTATTTTATGTTTTATGGTATACGCACCTTTACATTCTTGAAAACATAGTGTTAAAACAGTTTTACATGCACCATTCTGTTATTACTGACATCGTGATAGATGAAGAGATGACAAATTAACTGAAAAGGTTTAAAAAATGCTCACATGTATAACATTTTGTCTTTGTGCACATACAGATGAGAAACAGGTGTTTGCAGGACTAGCTGAGGGAGGTCCAGTCTTACAACCTGGCGAGCAACCTTCCTTCCATTGGATTAAGGATGGGAAACCCTTTGACCCTGAGGAAAGATTTAATGTCATGTTCAAGGTTAGTGCATCTCAGATGAAAGTGAAAAAATATATATTGTAGTGGTCACCCTCTTTAAATTTAATTAACAAACAATAGCTCTTCAAAGTTAAACAAACGCGATATTCTAAGTAAGGGTGTACAGAGAGTAGTAACCCTATCTTTCAATTACAAGGGAGGGTGCCCTACCTACATAAACCGCATGAATAATTAATCTCCTATAACCTTATAAGAAATCTCATTATTCACACTACGATATAACAGTAAGTTCAGTGACAAAGTCCAGAGCAGTTTCTTTCAATGTCCAGCATTTTATGTCTTGTTCTTTGTAGTAACTTCACCTTTTACTTGAGACTAGATNATCTNATTTAACACGTTGAGACTCAGCACATTTTACATGTAAAATTAACTGTTTTAACTTTTTTTTAATCTCTTCTCAGTGCTATGAATGACTAGGCATCACTCTTGAGGCCAGAGTCCAAGTTGCATGTCACACAATCCATCCTTCCAAGTGTCACTGTGTTTGACGTTTACTATACTTGCATTCCATGTAATGTAGCTTTTCATTCATATGTGCAGAATATATTTTCATTTACTATCTTAAGATTACGAATCTGAAGAAAACAATATACATGCATTATTCATGAAATTTTTATAACCCAACACACACACATTTACTAAATAACTATTTATCCTAATGTGTTAGCAAACTACACGTTCAGGGTGAGGTATGTTTCCCATTTTGCTTAATGCTGTTGTGATCTGAAGATGGGAGACAATCATTTAATAAAACTAATATTTAGAGGTACTGTATTTACATTCCATTTACTAGTATAGTACAATGTAACTCTGTTTTCTTAATTTTACATCGTCAGGATGATGAAGACTCCTTAGCTTTAGTTTTCCAACATGTGAAACCCGAGGATGCAGGTCTCTATACATGTGTAGCATCAACATCAAGTGGCAAAATTGCTTGCAGTGCTGAACTAACTGTTCAAGGTAAGTTCTATAAAAAATTGCATTTAGGATTTACTGCTGTGTTAGAACATAACTGCTTTTTATATATATATATATTAGTCCACTGAATTTGCTTTGGTGTGGATCAGAGATTTAATTTACTATGTGAATTAGTATTAGTACCATACATAATTTAAATTTAAACCTATAACAGACGTGTCATACTGCAATCTAAAAAGGCTCACCAGAAGTGTAACAGATGTAATCATATAAGCATGTGTCTCAAACTTTGTGTTACAGTACTTCATATTATAGCTACCAATGTCTGGTAACATTTTCCAAACAATTGGAAATAACACAACAATATCTGTTGGCAAAAAGGAGCATATATGAAGGTCTTTCAGAAAATAAGGCCAATAACAAATATAATAGCTGAAAAATGATTTTTGATTATCATGTGTTTCTTCACCTCAAAAACTTACTGGTCTCACGGAACTTCATCAACGACAATAAGCTCATGGTAGCAATCTTTTATAACGAGGGGTTCCAAACGCTGGTGCTCAGCTGTGATAAGTGCTTCGATTCAGGGTTGACTATGTATAAAAGCAAACTAATGTAATAGTGTGGGCTATAAGAAAACATTTTTTTAATTATTACTTTTTGGGCACCAATCGGTACTTAAGTTTCGGAACGACCCTCTTATATTAGTGATTTGCTGTTTAACACACTTTGTACTGAAAGTGTGTTAAATGAAAATCTTAATAATGTGGGTGACATTAGACAAAATGATAACTGATTAAACCAGTTGTGGTTCGGGAAGGTGTGATTTTTAGAACTCCAGCTGAGAGTAAGGTAAGAAACTTGCTATTCATATAAACTTATTATCATGGATATTATCCTCCACCACCTGACAAAATCCTAACCAAAAGGTAAAGGTCAGCAAAGCACTAGGTGAAACAGAATTACNCAATATAAGACTGTTTGAAATGCATTGGCAGATGCATCTGTATTNACAACTATTACTTCATGCAGGCGCTGTAAAACAACTTCTTCGTGACCCTGAGAAACCTACCATTGAAGCCAAGTTAACAGACACAGAAGTTAGTGCTGGTGGGTCTGCTATGTTAGAATTGAAAGTCAAAGGATTTCCNAAGCCCGATTGTATATGGTGAGTTTTGTGTAGTGAAAAGGCAAATGTTTAAGTTGCTCTGTTAGTTGTACATTTAAGGGCTATTTACTGAGTTAAATTATGTTTTAGGTACCACGACAAACAAGTGGTTGAAGCTGGTGGAAGATTCCGTTTCTTGTATGAGGATGAAGAGAGTATTGCACTCATTATAAAGGGAGTTGTACCAGAAGATGCTGGCAAATACAAAGTTGTTGCAAAGAACGAACTTGGNGAAGCATCTACTGAAGCACAGCTGCTTGTCCGAGGTATGATGCACGAGATATCTGGACTTTTTACTTATTATGATCTGCTTAGACTTATAATAATAATTCTGCCTTCCCTTCTAAACAGCACCGCCTAAATTCAAGGCCAAAGTTACCGACCAGACCAGCATGACTGACCAGCAATACNAGATGGAAATTGAAGTAGAAGGTACACCATCTCCTGAGCTAAAATGGTAAAGTTTTTTTTTTCGACTAGACAAATAATATATTGAATAACGAAAATAATTTAGTTAATATCTAAACACAGCTGTCACATACGGGCTAGGTCTCAAGGTTGTCAAATATTGCTTGATTGCTTGCAAGTACAGTACTGTGATATATCACTGTGTATTATTATTAATGATCAGTACTTTTTTATAGGAATAGTATAACATTGTCATAAACACAACTGTACTTCAAAAGTCCAAGACACCTGGTACAGTATGGCCAATGGCATAATGAGCATATACATGTAAAAACACATTTGAAATGCTGCATTACAGTTTCCAGAGAAGACACACTATGGTACTTCAATTTTATTTTTTAAATGAAGAGAGCTTTGAATTTACGAGAGTAATACAAATTTCACTTAAAACCAACCTAAGTTTTATAATTTCTTGGAGAGAATGATGGACCACAATTTTATGAACAAAAGATATTGTCAGACGATTTAATAATTGTGATAAGTGCTTCACATTTAAACTAAGAATCCTGACATTTTATGCTCAGGTAAAATAGTTTAGCTACAAGGTGACAAGCTAGACTAAGCTGCTCTGAGTTTTAAACTGTCTACCTATAAGGAGTATATGCATTCTCTTTAAAAATATGTAACACCAGTATTAAATGTAGAACCGTACAAAAATAGTGGTACTCAGTCTGACAGTTAATTCTAATGGTTTGGTGAGTTTTGGCACAGCAACAGTGATAATTTATTTAATGTNATTCATAAAAGTTTCATTGTCCTGATATGTCAAATTAAATTTTCTCATTTTGGCTATAATATTTTCAGAATCAGTACTATCTCTTCAATCCCAAAGTAATCAAAATGAAAGTGATTTTGTGAACAAGTTACATTCTTACAATATAAATGCATTGAATGTATGTTTTTTGTTGGGGCTAAGTCAAACAAATCGTTAGTTACTAAAATAGGCTCAAAGTGAAAAAAACAAAACAAGAAGAGGCCATGGTTTATTACATTATTGTTTGTTNGCCTACAAATGTTCTTTTACCCTCAAAATGGCAGAAAATAAAATTTATTGGATTTAAATGAGGTGTGGTAAAAATGGTTTGTTCATACACATACAATTTCAGAATTAAATAAGTGTGTTAAAAGAGCCGAAAAGTATAGCATTGCATTGCAAACGTTGTACATTTGAAGCTAATTTCTATGTTTAGGTATCTTTTCTTAATTTTATTTTTGTGATATTAAAAACAATGCAATAGTCAGTTTATATGTCCAGCTGGAATGTCATCAAGGAAGTACAATGGTTTCAAAGGTAACTATTGTGTGGCATAATCTTTCATGATAATGATGTCTGTCTATTTAAAACACATACCACATACGACTTCAATCTCTGCCATACGAAATTCTCCCACAGTGCATGACGGAAACTGCAAACTAGAACAATGAAATGAAGTCCAAATAAAGATAGTCCAGTCCACTGAACATAAGGTCAAATTTGTCATTTAAGGCCAATGTAGATGGGGAAAAAAGTAACACTTTGTCCAGTGTGAAGTTTCTGTATCTGGGACTTATTTGATTTATGTCTAATTTTTTTTTACTTGGAATATAAGATATAATAAATGGTGTCAAGTATTCAGCCGTACAACATTATTTTACAAATGATTCATCGAGGACAAATTTCAATAGTACTTAAAACACTTAGATATAAGTGAAATGCTACATCATTTGTTTGTTAATGTTGTTTTTCTCTCCCAGGTACAAAGATGGCCAACAAATCAAAACATCTGAACGCATCAAAATCGTGAAGGAAACAGAGGAACGCTACCACCTTATTATTGAAAAAGTGAAACTGGAGGATGGTGGATCATACTCTGTTGTAGCCTCAAATGAAATTGGACAGATGTCCAGCTTTTGGCAGTTTATAGCTGTATCACCACCGCAGTTCACCAAAACGTTGACTAAGGAGGTTGAAGCCAGAGAAAGTGACAATATCACTTTAGAAGTTAAAGTTGAAGGCAATCCTAAACCCACATTGAAATGGTAAGAAGTTCTAGCTATTATTTCTAGTTGTAGATTATATAAAATGGAAGAAACAAGGTCCATACATTCTACATGGCCCTTGAAATGCCTATGGTCCTTAAAATGAGTATGAGATAAATAAATAACAGTAATAAGTAAATTTTATTTATTTGTAGAAAATTAAAAATCAAATGAATGAATTATTATTTACTTCAGAATATTTGTATATAAAAACTGAAATAATATGTTCGTATTCTGCAACTCAAAAGGCAATGAACGTATCATGTTCCCTCCATACTTAGGCACTCTTCACCAGGTCAATAAAAATTTGAAACAATGCATGTCCACTATAGTTATCATCATCTTCAATCATAAAACCGACAGGTTGACTTGTATATCCACTGAATATATCTTATGTATTCATTGGACATCCAATGAATGTCCAGATGATATTTGTTACATATCTATTACATTTCTCTCGGATAAATAAGTTAATGCCAGTTGCATCCGTGCATACCACCTAGTGCTGTAATATATACCTGAATATAAACTCTATTACATTTTACCAATGCTGAGCACTGAAGTAAAACATGACAAACCTGACAACAACAAAATAATAAGGGCAATGTTAATTTCTTAACACTAGGTTGACTTTAATTGATTATAACTGTAAAAGGTATTGTCTTTGTGATTCTTCTTTTCCTTACTTTCTAAAAAAAAGTACTATTATTATTTCAGGCTCAAGGACGGCAATGAGATCAAAGCAGACGGCAAACGCTACATTGTATCAGAAGATGGTGCATCAAACACGTTGACAATAAAAGGTGTGGCTCGTGGAGATGCAGGTACTTACACATGTAAAATTTCCAACGAAAATGGATCAAACGATACCTCGACATCTCTCCGTGTTCGCTGTGCTCCTCAGTTCAAGCAGAAGTTGGGTGATACACAGGCTAATGAAGGTGACCAGAACGTTGAGTTTACAGTCACAGTGGATGGTTTTCCTAGGCCCCAAATTAAATGGTGAGTTAACTTTAGCACTAGTAGCATAACTTATATACTTTAGACATTGTTACTAATCACATCCAGTATAACTGGGTGTCATCACATGGCTGGATGTATTGCTTATGTGCACAACATATTTAGATAATCATCAAAATTGATAACAGCTGAAGAATCACTATGAGATACAACACTGGCTCTATAGACAAGCTATTCGTAAAATGTATATTGTTTTCTCTTTCACATAACAGGTTTTTGGACGAAGTTGAGATCACCGAAAAAAGGACAGAATACACACGCATTGAAGAAGGTGACAATTACAAATTGATCATTAAAGAAGTTACCACACAGCTGTCTGGCAAATATTCGTGCAAGGTTACAAATGAAATGGGCACAATGGATTCAAGTGCAAAATTTACTGTACTTTGTAAGTACAAAATATTTTATGATATTTTTCATATTTTGTTTAACTTTTCAAACTTTTGAACTGTAAATTTATTTAAGATTTTGTCAGAAACAGGAATAGGAAGTCATTCTCTGTATTAGAAAACAAATAAACAAGATTATTTACATTATTCCAGCACTATAATGGTGCGATATTTTGCTTTGTCAAGCACTGTTGCTAGAGAAACACTCTAGTAGCAGTGCTTGACAAAGCCCAGATGACGTCTGGGCAAAATATGTCACCAATACAATGCTAATAAGGTAAATAATCTTGTTTATTTGTTTTTCAATATAGAAAAAGTAAATTTATTGTTTTATATCAATATAATAGCAGTGTAAATTTATGTTCACAGGCAAACCTAAATTCCCAGAAGGACTGAATGACAAGGAAGTTGATGAAGGACAGAGTATAAAACTAACAGTCAAGGTGTTTGGTGTTCCTCAGCCTGATGTAAAATGGCAAGTACTTGAACTCTTTCAGTGATTTTATTTTACAAAATCAGTTAGGAGGATTTTTTTATTTCAAAATTAGATCCCAAAGAAAACTGTGAAAGCCACTCTTTGGTGATGAATTTAACCTGACTGAGAGGTTTTGGGTTCAAACCCAGGCTGCTTTACCTGAGTAGGCCTATAAAGGGTCATCCTGAAATATCCATCACATTAAGGTATTATCATCAACGTTTTTCAGAAAGGAATTAAATGTGGAGTCTCATCGATAAGTAGACCGACAGGTTGGCCTAGTGGTTAGAGTGCTCGCTTCCTGATCGGGAGGTCCCGGGTTCAAATCCCGGGGCCGGCTCCTAGCCCTGGGTAAAAAAGGGTTATCCTAGGAGTCTGCCTGTGAAGCACTCCACACTAAGGTATGATCGTAGGCGTGTTCCGGGAGGCACATTAAAGACGGGTCCCATCGATAAGTGTTCGATTCTTGAAGCATCATTGCGACGTGGATGGGGTCTCCATTAGACCTGAGATGTCATAACAGTGGGACCATAATCCAATAGCAATAGCAATAGTCATCGATAAGTGTCTGATGTTAAGGGACAAATTTCTGTCTCTGTCTCGATTGTTGGCAAAATTCATTCATTGTGAAGCATGAATATAATACAGGTGAGGTCTCCGTTAGGCATATAAGCTGTCAGGACCATGGGATGATAAACTCAAACAATGAATCTGTTGAATACATTNCAAACTATTTTTACTTAACGAGGATCAACACTCTATTTTCGTTATTATTCCAAACACCTCATTTAATTTGTTCCTGCTAAACCTATAACATGGTGTCTCATATAAGCTATGGCCTATCTGATTTTGTTCAGCCTAAAGCAAAGCTTGATTTTAGAAGTAGCAACTAAAGTACGAGTAACGTACAGTTAACAAGTATATGTGCACTTGCCTAGTTCTGAGTACCATCACAATTCAAGAGTAGCACACATTTCTTATGAACAATGCTATACTTCTGCAGCACACAACGGGGTTTGCTTGTTGAAGTACTGATTGCATGCCACAAATTATAAAAGTACTAACCACTAGACAGGACAGGTTGGCTAAGATCTTGAACTTATGAATTTTATGAACCAATTAGTTTCAGAGCAGGCAAAGAAGGATAGAGGATGAGTTAAAGACATTACGAACAAATTATGTGACAGCTTATTCTTGTATTATATATTTTCATAACAAATTTTGTAATTAGTAAAATGTATTTCTGTCTCCACAGGTACAAAGATGGCCAAGAAGTAAAAGCAGATGCACACATAAAAATAACAAAGGAGAGTTCCGAGTCCTTTTTCCTGACAGTCGATGTGGTGACCGGTGGTCACGCAGGAGAATATGAAGCGAAAGCTACGAACAGTATGGGTGAAACAAGTACAAAAAGCAAAGTTACAGTCAATAGTAAGTTGAATTTATTTATTTTTTCAGTCTTTCAAATAAGTCACTTTATGTCTCTTATATTTCTTTCTCAAGTAAAATGTGGACAGTATACATATTAGAAAACTGTTATTGAAACTTTTGTTTGCACTTGCAACTAATTTTGGCATTAAAGACATTTCAGTTGTATATAAAAATAATACTGATCAAGTGAAAACACTGTGATTATGAGAACTGTAAATAAGCTAAATAAACATTTTAAGCAGGTTTATTATCAACAAGATCAATAATTTCTAGGGCATTTAAATGAGATAGTCGACTACCTGGATCACGAGAGAAAAAATAAATGTGTCTCGGAAGTAAAATGAATATAGCTTAACAAAACAAGAATAAAATTTAACATAAATTGAGCACCATAAAGTTTGTCCACTTGTTACTTCTTATGAAATAGGAATTTCAGTAATGTGCTGTTGTTTTAGTGCTTTTAGCTACACTGGTCCCAAAGAAGATGTGTCGTAATGTATTAACTATTTTCTGCTGCAATAAATTTTACAGCTGGAGGTACCAAAATATAAGGATGAAAAATCTGGTAAGATTATAGGTACTGAATGGTCTCTTAATTAGTTCCTGAATGACAGCTTGCAAGTTTTGCTTGCATGGATAATGACTGCATATTCTGTGGTTCCTGAATAGTATGAGGAATGCCTGAGATTGAGTTAGCAAACACAGTAAGATATCCCTACAGCAATGTCAACAACACATGCAGAATGTAAAAATCTTTTAAGGTTTAATTTGTTTTAACATTTCTTTTTAGGTATGCTGGCTTGTCAATGTTTACAGTTTTTATTTCATGTGTCTACCATTCATATCATTGAGAAACAACCAGACATGTTCCAAAAAATACACGGTAAAACTTTGGGAGTATATTCCCCACACCTAGACAAGAAAAAAATATAANATAAACATATGTCCAGAAATGCCTGGTTTATAAGTTANAATCTANAGAGGATATTCTACGAAATAAACACAGATGTAATTTTTACTTCAAACAGNGGTCACATTTTATTTCAAATTGACAGAATACATTAACGCTTACTGTGACACATGACTCATGTAATGTATCTTCAGTTCAATTGTTATCTACTCACTCACTCATACCTAGGATGACAGAAATACAAAACTGATGATGATCTCAAATGGCATATCTTACACTGGCTGCGCAGAAAGGATAAACCTTTCTCTGCTGCTGGCATCAATGCCTTGCCAGGAGGATGAAAAAATGTATTTGTGTAAACAGAGGACATCTTGAAAAGAAGTAACAGTTTTGGGATTCTGACATGTATATGTCTTATATACAAAAAAATAGTCCAAGTCAACCCTGAACACCCCTCATGCATCTGCTTACCTGTTTGGAATGCATTTCAAGCAGGTATAACTGTGCTTCTTCAAACCNTGTAGTGCACAACAGACTATCGTTTTANGGTGCTGCACAACTGTCAGATGTGTTGTAGGGTGATATGCTAGAATGAGTTGTGATACATGATACTGCTGGGAAAGACAAATCAGAAATGTTGAATACAGAGGTTTGAGAACTTACTGTGGAGCAAACCAATGCTTAATGTTAGTGATATACTGAGAGCAGGAACTTACAGTACCAGCATCGATTCTAACATATCCAAACGAAGCGTAGCGCGAAATTTCGTTTCGGTAAAAGACGTAGTGAATTTAATTTTTCGTAGCTTGGTAAGTGAACGAAAATTTGCGTTTTAAGCGAAACAAAATTTCGCACTACGCTTCGTTTGGATATGGCAGAATCGATGCTGGTACTGTACATCATAGGAGAGACTGGGAAAATAAGTTTGTAGAAATAAGTTGTAAAATG
>KZ872600.1:13913-24137 GCA_003456935.1 Machilis hrabei
AACCCAGGATCTCACGAACTACAGTCGAGTATTACGTACTCGATTGTGAGTGAGATCGTGGATTCGAATCCCAGAGCCGGAGATAAATTGCAAATAATTCTCAGCAGCGATGCCAAGATGCCTCATGACGAGAGTAGAGATATCTTCTCGAAACGAAGCTCAGGCGTGTAATGGAGCCACATCTAGCTCTGTCCAGGTAACACCAGGAGTCCCCCAAGGCAGTGTTTTAGGTCCGTTGTTATTTTAACCGTACTTTAATGATCTGCCTGCGAACATCCGGTCCTCGATTCGATTATTTACAGACTATACCGTAATATACAAAGAAATAAATAGTAGTACGGAAGACGGTGAGGAATTACAAGAGTCTCTAAACTATGTTAAGGAATGGTGTAATTTGTGGCAGTTGAAACTAAATCATAAGAAATGCTCGGTTATACGTATTACAAAGCGTCGGCAGAAAATTCAGACCAACTATGAGCTCTGTGGTACAACACTAGGCGTAGTCATTGACTACAAGTATTTAGTGGTAATACTGTGCGAGGATTTGTCATGGAACTCCCATGTTAACTCTATTGTTGGAAAGGCGTTACGAAATCTGAGATTTGTTCAAAGGACATTAAACCAAAGTTCATAACAAGTTTAGCAAATTGCGTACAATGCATTACTATTACCAATATTATAATACTGTAGTTTTGTTTGGAACCCTCACCAAGTAGGTTTAATAAACTACATTAAAGGGGTACAGCGTAGGGCAGCAAGGTTTGTGTTGGGTCGTTACGACAGATTAGATAGCGTAACTGAAATGTTGAAACAAATAAATTGGGTTTCATTAACCGAAAATCGCCGCGATAATAGGATGAAAATGTTTAAACAAATAATTGATGGTCACGTGTCATTAAACTGCAAACACATGCTGCAAACAGCTACGTATCTAGGTAGAAACAATCATGTAAATAAGATAAGGGAACTTAGGTATAGAACGGATGCTTATTTGTGGTCTTTATTTCCGTGGGCAATTCGGGAATGGAATCGTATATGAGTTGGTGCACTGCACCCCCTGCCAAACACTAGAAGTTGATTGCAGGGTAAGATGTATAAAGCTAACCAGACAATGAACAATGTCCAACAAAGTAGTATAAAAAATAAAAGTTACTATTTCAGTTTAAATGGTACAGTACCAGCATTGATTCTGTCATATCCAAACGAAGCGTAGCATGAAATTTCGTTTCGCTTAAAACGCAAATTTTCGTTCACTTACCAAGCTACGAAAAATTAAATTCGCTATTACGTCTTTCAGGCTTTGCCTGAAAGACGTAATAGCGAATTTAATTTTTCGTAGCTTGGTAAGTGAACGAAAATTTGCGTTTTAAGCGAAACGAAATTTCGCGCTACGCTTCGTTTGGATATGACAGAATCGATGCTGGTACTGTATTTATCTTTTCGTAATATTTCACAGCATTAACACTAATTATAACTGGAATGTTTAATTATTTAACGGAGAGTCTTCAGTGGCACAGGCACAGGCACAGACTAAGAAAAAGAAAACGACTGCAATTGAAGAGGAGATGTAGAGAGGGAAAAGACGCCCTTCAGTTTTGTTCCCTCCTTCGGTAAACTAATTACTGCTGAAGGGTGTTACTTCTAATGGTTTTCTACACGTACACCCACAACGTTTATAAACTCTCACATTCACCTTAGTTTAAAACTAAATGAAATAACTTAAACTTCCATGATAGCGTCCGTCAAATTACACGCTTAACTTGAATGAGTAGTTTTTTTTACTAAATAACAATGAAATCTTACCATTTGAATTAGTGCTGATTAAGCAACAAAAGAATAGTGAGGAGTTACCATTTTGATTAGTAGTACGAAATTACTAAGTTCTACTAATTGAGATGGTAGAATTCTCGAGGTGTTTTCTACTAAATCATTTGGTTGATACATATCTGCTGAATTGATAAGTGGTATGAAACTATTCCTTCAGTTCTTTTCATGCATCCATTGGCACATTATTTTGCGGCAGCAATTACGGATTTCACCAATTCTTCAGTGGCGAAGCGCGCTCTTTTGAAATGACTAAGGAATTAGTACCAAAGTTTAGTAATTCTTTTCCACTAAATACATTAGTAACGACTTCATTACTGATCTTCAGTTAAAACAGTTTCAGACAACTTATCCAGCANTCAGCTAGTGCTTGACTAATTCAAATGGTAAAACATTCAGGTTTAAAGTGTATATAATTGTTCTTGGATGACCAATGAATACAGCCTGGCAATGATATAAATAACAATATTTTGAAGACCATACTGCCTTTCCCCATAACACGTAACTTAAACATTACCTTAGATGTGATAGTTGGAATATAATATAACGCATGTATATTACGCAAACGATAAACAGCTCTGGGTAGTTTTTACCAGTACAAGATTTAGATGTACGATCGCTGTAGTTTAACGCTGTATGTTTCGTACTTGCGTTATTAACTTACACTTTTGTACAGTGTGTGGGATAATTATGTGTAAGTTACGTGAGTGTATTTCTTCACACACTACGGCAATATTCTTCGCGTGTTAGTGGATTATGATTATGGCTTCGCGTTCTTTGGCTTTGAATGCAGTACTACCAGTTTACTTCTGCAAAAAGGTGTAATTATCTATCCTTGGTTTGTTGAGCCGTCGCTTACGCGAGAATAAACGTAAATGGTTTTCCATTTCTGGAAAATTGAATAAAGAAGGCAAATGACATGCATTGAAGAGTTCAGTGTGATAAAGAAAACACGAATGACTGAAGCGTCAAGTCGAAGGATATGCAGATTAATCCCTCCTCCTTTTTAATTAATTATTCTGATTGAGGAAATAGGTTCTTCTGTAACGTCGTAATTACACATTCCATTCTTAATTACGAATGAGTGTTTCACCTTGAAAAGCAAGCGCCTGAGAATAACGACAAACATTTGTCCTTCAAGAAAAATCTATCCTTTTCGTACCTCTCAATGCACTTGAAATCTTTCTGTTGATTTTCTTAAATTACAAAATTTACAATTGATTGCAATTAACAGAGAGTCCTTTCCCGAATAGAAAACAAGGAGAATGCAACAAAGCATTTACTAAAATATTTTGTTGCGCTCACAAAGCAAATCATAGTATTTCATCAATCCTTTTTTATATATAGAACCGAAAGTTTAGCTTAATGAAAGAGCTCATAAATCCTGATTGGGATGACCTAGGTTCAAACCCTGGAGCCGACTCCTTGTCTTGAGTATAAAGGGTAATAATATAGTCTGCCCGTGAAATATTTCACGTTAGTGTATTACCGTAGACGTCTCTCGAAAGGGACGTTAAAAGTGAGTTAAGTGAACATCATTTATTAACTTTAGAAAAAAGAAGCACAATTGAATTCACTGAAGTTCAAATCCAGTTGTTCAATGACGACGTCCGGTAGTAACCTATTCGATCATTACTGAGGGTCACTATTTATTATTTTATTCGTGGCTGTTATGGAGATGATATTAACACATGAAACAACAACTAACCTTATGTGGAAATCGAACCCTAAATCTCGACTAACACCTCGATATGCTGATCACTAGACTAATCAGGCAGGCTATCTATTCGTGAAATTGTTTTGATCATATTAAATTTTTATAGTAAATTCAAGAAACATGACCAAGAAAAGTATTTAAAGGCAACTTTTACAGTTAAATCTACTTATATCGTAGATCTCTAAATTAACCTTAGCAAGATGTGCAGTCAGTGTTTTTAAAATAGTTCTAGGCATCTCTGAAACATACAGTTTTCAACATGGGCCCATTGAATACATACCTTGAAATGGGCAACATTTTCATATTCTCATCGCCATCCATGTTCCATATTAGCCGGGTTTTTTTTTTTTTTTTTTTTTTTTTAGTGGTTAGTGTACCGGGAACCACCTGTGGGCATTACTTCCGGTGCGTCTTATCACTAACGTTTATGGACACTTTTTATTCCGACATTTGTGCATACACTTAGGACAACACAAGTGAATGCTCAGACGTATGCCAACACAAGTGCACACTTAGAACAGCACACAAGAATAACACCCAGTCCTAGCCAGGAATCGAACCTGGGCCCTCCGGCGTGCAATGCCACGGGACTAACCACTAGGCTACCGGGGCCGGACTATTAACCGTACTGTGGACCTTCAAAACATACCTATCAGATGTTTGCCAGAACCGAAAGTCTATCAACATAAGTTTTGAATTTTTTAAGTTAGGTATTGGTGTAACAGGAAAAGAATTGACCAGGTAAGACAAAACACTGCATTTAAAGATTTATGTACAAGGAAACTCACCAGTCATACAATGTGTAGCCATTGTTCATACTACCAAATATCAGCGGTGTTACATGAGATTACGACAGTTTAGATATTCACTTCTAGATGTCACGACATCGTTGTAAAGTTACACGGAAGGTCCATATTACATTTTCCTGTATTTTTGCAGGTTATTTTTCATGTCTAAATAGGCATTGAAGCCCCTTCAACTCTTTAGGCAACGGTAAGTGAATTATTGATGAGTATAAAGACAGTGAGTAATAAGACGTTTTTTCCTTCTGAAAGGGATAAGTGTCTGTAACTCCTGAGGGTATGATGCTTCTACGAACTAATTGGAAATGAACGGGAAAGTCTTTCTTGCGGTGACTATTTGCATTTCAGTTCGCAGACCGGCTATTGTACCAAGCCAAACTGAACATGACAAAGGTCGGTTTCATTCTAGGTGACGGTTTGAAGTGATCATCAACACGGCGGTTATTCTTATTCCCATGTATAAAAATGAATCATCAACGTTAACAGCTGTCCAGTTTTCTTGGCAACGTCTCACGCAACCAACTAACAAGTAGACGAACGGACGAGCAGTGTATGAGAATTATAGGTCATCAAAATACCAAGGACGAGCCTACAAAGTGAATGAAGTTCAATGGAAGGAAACAAAAGGCTGCCTCCTCCGAGAAGAATACAATACAAAGAAGTTCGTTTGAAAAATGAAAGAAAAGTGCAACTGGACAAAGAATAATTCGTTTTCATTATTCTCACGAGAAAAGTTGGAGAAAGGGAACAATATTTTAACATTAGCCTATACGTCACAGAGCAATAAACTAGAACCAGGTACTGGGTTAACAACATGAACGTTCTGCATCAGCACAGAAACATCGACTGTAGGTGTCAGCCATCCAATATACTCCAGCCAAATTATTCCAATATATATATATGTATAGGGTACTGGTACAAACTTCGGGAGTAGATTCCTGGCAGATTAAGGAACACAAAAAGTCCTGTGAACATAGGTCCGGAAATGCACAGGTTTCGAGATACACGGTAGCCAATTTAAAACGACCCCAGCGTAATTACTGGAAAAATTGATATAAGAATGCAACCCGCAGTAGATAGTGGTGTGTACGTTCGACTTGTAAAACAGTTCAGTCACATGCCATTGTCTAACAAAGGGCAACCATGTGGTTTATGCATGACGGGGCTCCTGTTCGAATTGAACTCACTGATATCTATCATGACAAGTGGATAGGTAGGGGAGGACCAGTTCCATGGCCTGCACGTTCGCCAGACCTAAATCCTCTAGATTTTTATCTGTGGGAACACTTAAAACCCTAGTCTATGTAACTGCAATTCCAAATGAACAGACTCTTCACCACCGCATCGTGCGAAACCATTCGCAACTGTCCTGGGATCTTTGAAAGGGTGCGACAGTCCATTATCCGACGTGTCCATGCGTGCATTGAAGTAGGTGGAGGACATTTTGAGCATTTGGTGTGAAGTGTGACTAGGTAACAATTGAACTAAAGATACATTACATTACTCTTGTGTCACAGTAACCGCAAATGTATTCTGTCAATTTGAAATAAAATGTGACATCTGTTTGAAGTAAACATTGAATCTATGTTTATTTCGTAGAATATAATCTTTCGATTGTAACTTATAAACCAGGCATTTCCGGAAATATGTTTATATGACATTTTTGTCTTGTCTAGGCCTGGAGAATATACTCCCAAAGTTTGTACAAGTATTTCTGAATCATCCTGTATATATATAGAGGGTGTAACTGAATACCTATTACAAACTCCTAGGGTTTGTAGGGGGATCAGAGTAGATCACGATTTTTTTAAGATACTCGTATTCCATGCTGCTGGCTGGAAATGTTTCATCCCATGTCATGATCATGTGTGGTCACCAGATCGTTTTGATTGTTTTTTGTTTGTGTTAGTTTTGATTTTCGGTTGTTTTTATTTCTACTTTTGGTGTTTATGACGTCGTTGCAATATGTTCTGCTTAAAGTTATTGGTCGTCACTTCGAGCAGTTCTTGTAGTACATGATAAACGTCGTCAAAAACACCAAAAGTAGAAATAAAAAACAACCAAAACCAAAAGTAACACACAAAAAAAATTAAAATGATCTGGTGACCACACATGATCATGACATGGGATGAAACATATCTAGCCTGCAGCACGGAAACGGCGCGTCTCCGGACATGGGTTCCTAATCAAAACTTGATCTACTACGAACCTCGTACAAACCCTAGGAGTTTGCAATAGGTATTCAGTTACACCCTGTATATATTCTCTTGAGGGAGAAGATGCAAATACAACTCTACAAATGTAAACTGTTGTAAAAATGAATCTGCACATCTCAGTATAGATAATATTACATGATCACTGCCCGGCCACCACGTAAATTTCACTCACTACAGAGTCAGCAATTCAAGATGTCAAAACTTGTTTTTAAGCACGATTTTTCACTACATGTAGCCTATACGTTACCGATTTAATTTTAAAAAATTCTCGTTCGTTTAAAAGCTAAATTTTTCTTCTTTAATTCACTGTTTTGTCAGATTCTGTAACTTTAGTTTGATAAAATGTATTGCTAAGCAGAACAAGACAACCCTAATTTTCTTTGGTAGGTATAAAATGTAACTAGCATTTTTAAGAGTAAAAAAATTATTTATGTTTAGTATTAGTGTGTCAGGTTTTAGAAGACGTGTGGTATAAGTGTTTATTATACACACATTAAATGTTGAAGACGCATTTTGTATTTTAATATTTCAAAAATGTTGATATTAATGATTTACACCAGGAAGTAATAATCTGAGCCCTCAATGAACAATCTTTCAAACCATCATAGGCACAAGTTTATTTTTTATTTCAGAATGTTGATTATGTAATTTTTTGTTTATTGTTTATTAGTGTGTATACTCTAGATTACCCACTGTGGATGGCCTTGTCAGTTTACTTATGGAATTTTCCAGAGTTTAGAGGCAACAGCCCCTCCACAGTGACAATGTGGCATTCAACACATTGTGGTTTACGTTTAAAGTAAATTTTAACTTTTTTTATCATTAATTGGATTCTCTTTTTCATGACTTCTTATACAGGGTGTTTCAGAATAAGTGTTACAAACGTTGGTTGGACATTGGACACATCAAAACAATGAAAAAAGCCTATGTGAACATCTGTCCGGAAATGCCTCCTTTCTTAGTGATAGGCCTATTTGTATTACCAAAATTACAATGGAAAATACTGAAGGTATAGATTTGCACGTAAACTAACGTAGGCCTACACGTTTTGATTTATCAAAGACAGGGTGTGTTACGAATACGTAGACGTTACAAACGTCTGTACTTCAGGGTGTGACGCCCGTAACGCCACCAGGTTGTGTTTCAGGCCGTGGGTTAATTGAACAAAAGTGATCCCCTCTGACCCCTACAAGCCCCAGACGTTTGTAACGTCTACGTATTCATAACACACCCTGTCTTTGATAAATCAAAACGTATAGGCCTACGTTAGTTTCCGTGCAAATATATCACTGCAGTATTTTCCGTTGCTTATGTCCCAATGTTTGTAACACTTATTTTGAAACATCCTGTATTCTTAGCAGGTACAGCAGTTAAAGACACTGCGTTAAATCGGTTGTTTTCTTGTTGCTTAGTTTGACGTCAACAGATAAAATGGCAAACAATACTAACAAAACTCCTCTCTTTCAGAGTATCGGTGCTGCCATGCGGATCCGAGTTCTCCATTCTTTCATGCTGGGCCTGGTGGGTGTCTCGCTTGTCATCTACTCTTCTTACCATGTGGCACCTGTTCAACTTCGCTTCGTGGACCCCCAGACTCAGGACGAAGGTAAGTCACAACAGGTGTTCAAACATTTTTTATCAGCAGCTTGAGACAATAAACATTAACCTGTCGAATACAGAATTCTTGACACAACAAAGCCCTTGATCTACAAGGACGGACAAAGGTATCGCTGGGGCAGTACAGTGCTGGTATTCGCTACTTGTCTCAGAAGCAAGGATTCACGCATAATGCCGTAATTCAGTTGAAGATGCTGGTCTTTGAATAATGCATTTTATTTTGCATAACTGTTGAACTGCACATGCTCTAACGTCCATGGCTCTGTGATTTTCACATCTGGGACTCATTCCCCATCTCATACTCAACATTAATATCAGGTTATGTTTGTCACATTTTTGAGGAAGATATTGGAGAAAAAGTTCAAATTACTACAGTTTATCTGCATTACAAACACCTAATTTAGTTATTTGAAGTTGATTTTGTACAATCTACTTCTTAAGAACACTTTTTCTTCCTTTTCTAAATATATTTTGATGCACTTGTAGAAAAATCAAACCGTGTATACCATGGGCGTCGTTCTAACTGTAGTAGTTCTCGAAAACTGACCAGTATATATTTAGGTATACAGGGTGTTTAAAAAATGTGTACCAAAAATTGGAGAGCGTGTTCTTTGGACCCAATAATGTTATTAAACAATTTTTCGGAGACCTTTCAGACTAATGGTTTAGCCATAATTAAGCAATTAAACTGTCGAATCACGAAACGCGTTACAGAAACACCACGGTTACGCGTTAGAATTGGCGAATGACAATTGCCAATTCTAGCGCGTGGCCGTGGTGTTTCTGTAACGCGCCTCGTGATTGGACAATTTAATTGCTTAATTATGGCTAAGCCATTAGTCTGAAAGGTCTGCAAAACATTTTTAATAACATTATTGGGTCCAAAGAACACGCTCTCCAATT
The DNA here is from genome assembly GCA_003456935.1 of Machilis hrabei. Classification (NCBI taxonomy): domain Eukaryota; kingdom Metazoa; phylum Arthropoda; class Insecta; order Archaeognatha; family Machilidae; genus Machilis; species Machilis hrabei. The sequence goes on from KZ872600.1 coordinate 22,994, forward strand.
TTTGGTACACATTTTTTAAATACCCTGTACATGCAGTCAATTTAAAACGATAATTAAGAATTTTGAATGGACGTTACAAACTTAAAATAATATAGAACCATTAAACACATACTCGTATTTAATTTATATTATTTATAATAAACCAAATATTAAATTATTTTTATTTCTATCAATATCACAATTAAACAATAATTTATTATTAACCGTTAAAATGGTCCGATGGTTGAAAACCAATCTACATAAACATTTTGTACACATTTATTTTCAATCTTCGACTAATAAAAATTAATTCCATTCTTGTTTATTTGTTTTAACATTCCATGAGCAGCCAATAGTCACAAGTGGCAGCCACATGCACGAAAACTGTTATTATTTAGAAGAAGAAAAAATAGCGGAAATGTAAATCCAGATTAACGAAATTACAATGTATACTGCAGCAAGGAGCGGAAATTACTGTGCTTCCACACGCAGAAGTAATCAGTGGAGGCCTGTTGCCAAATGAGGTGGGTGGTGCCTTTTGGTTTGGAATCAATGGATTGGCTTGAAGCGTGTTTTCGTGTGTTGAAAACGTTTCCCATGGGCCCATCAAGCAGCCTAAGGTGAAGTACAGTTGAGATGGGACATTCAACCTGTGATTTTCTGGGAGAAGATGAACTGACGGCAACAATGGATCATGCCGCCTTTAAAACCTGCTTAATACCACTAGAGTCTGTTTAACTGCATATTGCTTCTACGTATATGGGGCCTACACGTTTATATTTCCATTACCAAAGCTGTTACTATCCCTTTCGCTCGTAACATCAAATGAAGAGAACTGAGTAAGGTTTTATATGTGGATATTGAAGATTCAGTTGCCACTGGCTATGTTTATATCCCACAGCTTTTTTCGCGTATCCTATTAAAATAGTCTACCAGAGACATAGGCCTACATTTAATTGGAATTAAAACGCCTCTGAAATATTCCCTCTCCTTGGTCAAAACTTTGTTATATAAAGGCTGCGAATCCCATTTGTTGATGTTTCTTGAGTTTTCTGGATAGTAGTCACATCTATCTATAGTACCAGCATCGATTCTGTCATATCCAAACGAAGCGTAGCGCGAAATTTCGTTTCGCTTAAAACGCAAATTTTCGTTCACTTACCAA
>KZ872601.1:18286-31697 GCA_003456935.1 Machilis hrabei
CACAGATGGAGGGTATGGATAATCTGTACTCTTTGGGATAAAGTGTGTGTTTTATTGTTCCAGTTATTGATTACGTATCTTCACGAGTCCGAATCCAACCAAATTGTTGGCGTCTTTCTGGCATTTTTGTTTTTGTAAATGCCATGATTTCTTTTATTGCTTCTTAGGTCCTCCACACCAGAATAAGGCAGATGAACTCGTCGGTACAAAAAACTTTGGATCCTTTCTTTTTACTTTACCGGTATCTTTACTGTTCTCTTGCTCTCTGTATCCCTTTTTCATGAGCTTTAGCTCGTAGTCTCTTATACTTTACTGTTACCCTTTTACATAGCGGAATACGGTACTCAAGTCTGGACTCTTGACATCGACATTCAAAATATTCTGTGTGACGTCACGGAACTCCATTAACGCTTAATCGAGTTCCGTGAACTCCATTAACGCTTAATCGAGTTCCGTGAACTCCATTAACACTTAATCGAGATCCGTGAACTCCATTAACACTTAATTGAGATCGAGTTATTGGAATCCAGTGGAAACGCATCACAAACTCAATTTATTAATCTCAATTAACTTTCGCAGTGGAAACGTAGTAATAGTGTACATTACCCTAATTTTCTATGTCATTGTTCAGGAGAATTAACAATGTTTAATTAGTAACACATTCACAATGTTCTGATGATTTTTTATGGAAAGAAGAAGGATTTTTAAATGTAACATTTCATCACTTCTGGTTAAAATGCACTACATTGCAGTAACTATAAGGCAGATGATCCATAACATCAGGCAGATGATCCATAAGGTCACACATGCAAAATAATAGCTACCCTTTACTTACTTGTATCTGTTGTGGTTTACAGCTTTCCAAGTTACACCAAGTTAACCACAAAGGATTCATGATGATCCACACNTCTAGAAATCCAGAGTATTTATTTATATAAGCCTGTTCTATCTAATTTTGCATGTGTGACCTTATGGATCATCTGCCTTATTCTCAAAATACGATTGTTTAACCTTCTGTCACCCGTGCGTACTTGCGCGTTGTACTTTTTACAACACCTGCGTTAACTTCTCCTTACACACTTTTAAATGTAATGACTAATTTAGTTCAAAATAAGTTAGTTTTCATGATTAAAATGTGTATATGACATGTCTTTCTGCAACAGGAAAAATATGAAGGGACAATAAAAAGCTGTGCTATTAAAACTAAAGGAACACAGAAAAATGTTATGGTGTTGTACTTTTTACAACAGCGCGAGTGACGAAAGGTTAAAGTGCAAGTCAAGCAAAAGTTTGGGCTTAAGTTAAACAATAATAACTGAATAAAATCTAGTAAACTAAACAATTAGCAGTAAATAGTTTGTACTAATGCAGCAAATAAGTAAAAATATCATCTAAGGAGTGAGAAAATATTGGTTTTAGGAATTATCTTCACAGTAACAATGAGTGAAGGTTGAAGTCGCTTGTACCTTTGTAATATGTTCTCGTTCTTTGTCTTCACTTCTACGCACTGATTATTCAAACACGTTTACTTTAAATAGATAAATACATTTTGTTTTACACTTGCATTAGAAATCTGAAGTTTGAACGCAACTTCACAGCAAAGCCAATTGCACCACTTGTCTATAGTTGATCAATGTAAAGGAGGCAAGCACAGCTACTACCAAGGGCAGCTGAGAAACCCCTACACTAAGGCTAAAGCTACCCCTGTACATGATTTTAACTCTTATTTAGCTTAGGAGTGCTTTACAACTTTCAATGTTACAGTTAGTGATGCATAAAGGAGTACAAAACGTCACTTACGTGTTTAAATCCTCAGAATTTATGTTTGAAAGTGTGTTCACAAGGCAAAAATTTACTTCAGCTCCATGAGGGGAAGTAAACAAACACCATCGCTGCCTTTTCTACTCTGACGTCATGCACGTTTACCAACGCTTAACATAGACCTCACTTTATTGTATTTGTTTTTATAAAATACGACCAGAAACCGTTATCATAACATTATAATTTGAAGTTAAAGGAAAGATTGGTAACATCTGTAACTATTGGCTATGTTTTATTATTGTCTACCAATGTTTGAGTAGAAAAAAAGTCTGATAAATAAAAATAACATGTAGTCACAGCTTTGGTAAATGTGCATGATGTCAAAATAGAGTAGTGGAAATGCCTCAAAGCTCTCTGGTTAGGGTAGCCATTATGTTTGTTTACTTCCCCTATTAGANAGAACATGCATTCAAACATAAATCCTGAGTATTTAAAGATACAAGTGACGTTCTGTAATTCTTTGTGCTTCACTGACTGTAACATTGAAAACTGTAAAGCACTTCTAAGCTAAATAAGAAATAAAAGCAAGTACACGGGTTGCTTCTTTGGTTGAGTGGGTACCCACGCGGAGCTTTAGCCTATAGTTAGTTCAAGTCTTTTGGTGGGAAAATTCAGCACACTGACACAATAAAAAATAAATTAAAAAATTGGTCACTATAACCCCAGTTTACACATCTTGTCGTAAGAGGTAGGTCGCCTGTTTACTAGTTATTGTGTTCATGGTAATTCTCAATGTTGAATCCTACTCTCCAGATTAAGAGATTTCACCAGTTAATCCTGTTGAGTGGTTACTTACAGATTTCAAACAAAGGAAACTTACTCATCACTGTTGATCCAAACTAATGGAATTGAAAAGGCAGCTTGCTGGATGGGTTGAAAACTAACTAAATAAAACATACTAATTAATTGCTGTGAAAAGGGTTAAACACAATGAATTGAAAATAGCCCCCCCCCCGCCCTTCATTAGTTTAAGTACGGCATTTCACCAATTGCACTAAAATTACTCTGTGCAGTGTTGTCACTTTTACACTCTCTAAAATTCTCTAAAACCACCACAGAAACTGGTATAGTACAGAATAGATTTCAATCTGGTTAATGAAATTAAACTCTGAAAAGTTGGCTAACACAAAAACAAATTGAATTGGAATGGATATATTTTCTTCATTCTAACATGAAATTAAACCTTTCAAAGTAACAGTGTTGACATATTTACATTTTACAAAAATAAATTGAACTGGTATTATAAGTAGGCTACTAGTTGTCAACTACACATGAAACTTTTGTCTAACTTTTGTGTGCAAAACCATGTTGTGAACTCAAACTTTTTGAACTATTAAAAAATTTGGTAGTGTTAACGAACANAAAATCATTTTTAAATTTTACTGTAGGCTACATATAATAAATACCGGTACTAACAGCATTGATAAACTTTACAATTTATTGTAAGAAAACATACAGACTAGTTTCAGATGAGTAATTTGTTCTGTTATCAAAAGGATTTAACAGCAATTGTTTTTCACGTGCTGCTTCGAAGAGCCTAAAAATTTTGTAGATATACGAGGTCTGTCCAAAAGGCAACCGAACTTTCGAAATAGCCCGCTAATGAGTCGATGCTCGCTTGTTTGCTTACTAGCGCCGCGTAGAGGGATTCTTGAAAAGTAATATGCCGTGAATTGCATCATTCTGCATTGTTTAGTTTTCAGTCGGCAAGCATTTAAGTGAAGTAGTGTTTTATTGTTGTGGCGATTTTGTTGTGAAAGAAAACGAAGATTCTCGAAGAACAACGCGTGTGTATAAAATTTTGTGTTCAATTGGGCAAGACGTTTACCTGTTATGAAGTTCCTCAGGAAACTATCGTCCTCATTTGATCGATTCAGAAGATCTTGACAGTGCTTCTTTTTGTTCATCTGTGAGCAACCGTGGAACGAATTTTGCTGCCACCCGATGCATGTTCAGTTTTTCAGTCAAAATCATATGACACGAACTTTTGCTAATTCCTACTCTATCTGCTATTTCACGGGCGTCACTCACTCACTCGATGTTATGGCCGCCCAGGTTTTGCATCGTCTTGAATGGATGTTCTGCCTGCTTTGAACCGCTGATACTACTCGTAACATTCTGTACGGCTCATACATTCTTCCCCATAACCTTCTTGCAACATTTTCAGAGTTTCTGTAAACGTCTTGTCCAATTTAAAACAAAATTTGATACACACGCGTTGCTCTTCGGGCATCTTCATTTTCTTTCACAACAAAATCGCCACAACAATAAAACACTACTTCACTTAAACGCTTGCCGACTGAAAACTAAACAACTTAGATCGACGTAATTCACGGCCCATTACTTCCGAAGAATCTCTCGATGCGGCGCCAGTAACCAGACAAGCGAGCATCGATTCATTGGCGAGCTATTTCGAAAGTTCGGTTTCCTTTTGGATTGACCTCGTATTTACGTCTTTCTCACTACACAGTCGAAGGCTGTATACCAACTGAAATTTTGAATGTCAGCTGACTTCCTTAAGGTTGCTAAATGTCAGCCCAGAAAAACGGATGATTTGGGGGCATAAAGTGGAGAGGTTAGGGATAAATGTCAGGGATTTTCTGAATTTCCAGTCGTTGTTATGTTAGCTCCTTTAGAAATTGAATCCATCCCTGACATATAGCCCAAATCGTCCGTTTTCCTGGGCTGACATTTAGCAACCTCGAGAAAGTTAACTGGATTTGAAATTTCAGTTGCGAGTTAGTCTTAGATTGTGTAGCAAACCAGTCGTAAATTTTAAGCATTGTGCTATTCAGGAATGTAATACATATTTACAGAAATAGAGGTTCTATTTCAATATTGAACTACAACATTTCATTTTATTTATAAATAAGTTATGTTTGTTTCACGTGAACTTACTTTGTATTCTTTGTGTACCTAAAAAAAATCATGCCCATGGATTAATTTCTGTTTTTTCTTGAACAAATCCATGAAATTAATCAGCCAGAGCCTGTAAAGTTTTCTAAAACTAATTACAATCTAGTGTGTGTAACTTGGTGAATTAGCCAATTATGGCACACACAAAAATTGAATTCACCAAATTACATATATTGGATTTCAATAATTACTTATCAGCGGGCCTTAAAACATCGCCTCTTTTTTACTGTGTAGAGTACTCATTGTGTTCTCTTAGCCAATACTCTCCAAACTTGTTTGCTTTTTATTTGAATTGCACAAGACAAAATTTAAAATTACACTTTCATTTATCTTCCACNTTTTAGATTTCTGCAAGCGCGACCGGTTTCCACGCTCGCCGTCATGCCTCCGAAGCGGCTCGGTCGCTCCGCGGACAAAGGTGTCGAAAAAGTGACGGTGGAAGAGGAGTTGGAGGAGATAGACATTAAAAAAGAGAATACCAACAACGGCGAGGTGGGGGACGGCGACCACGAAGAGACTGGCGAAGAAAGTACCGAAGAATCTTCGGAGAATGGCGAAGAAGTTTCGCAGAATGGTAAAAATGAAGAGGAAGGCAAGGATGAGGCAGATAATTGTGTGCTTGATGTGTACGGATTTCCTCAGCAGTCCTCATTGGCAGTAAGTGTGTTGAATGTGATTGTAATGTGTTCTGTTAAATTAGTGCAATTACACGTGGTACTCCATTTGCCGACGACGTGAAAAATACGGAAGTCCGAAACGGACTTCGGTCCGTTTTACGCGAGGCAGTAAGTTGAGCGATTGACTGCCTAGCTCATTGCTGACAATTTTGCTTTGTACATTGCTTTCAATGGACCTTGAAAGCAATATTCTAAGCAATGGACTGAGTTGCCCTCTTGTGGCTTCATTTGGTAATTGCAAAACCAGCCTTGCTAGTACCAATCTAGTATTAGAATGGGATTTGCAGTTAAATATGGAACTACATAGTGAAGAACTGTGTTGGTAGCGTGCTAAGCCGTGCTTGAATAGTCTAGAATTTAATAATTCGGTAAGCAATTATTATTAATTAACGTAACCACGACGTTACGTTAACGGAAAGATCGGTAACGTTTGTAGTCGTTGGCCATGCTTTATTATTGTCTACCAATGTTTGGAAAGGAAAAAAGTCAGATTAAGATAAGACGTAGTCATAACCTTGGTAATCGTGCATGATGTCGGAGTGGGTTTGTTTATATTTTGCTGGTCAAGCCAAAGTAGTTTTCTGCAAAGTCTGGCATAGAACAGGCATTTGAAAATAAATCCCGAGGATTTAAATATGTCAGGTACGTTCTTTATTTCTTTGAGCTTCACTGAGTGTAACTTTGTAAGCTGTAAAGCATTTGTAAGCTAAATAAGACGAAAAGCAAGGACAACTACTGGCTTCTTGGCTTGAGTGGGTATGCCCAGAAAGAAATAACCTTATACTCAACAAATCTTTACTGCGATTGTTCAACGTGATTACGGGAACACATAGCAAAGTTTGATTGCACTGTTTTTACCGAATTGTTTTTAATGTAGAAATTAAACCCCCAAGCGTTTGTCGCTATGTTCTGATCTCTTTTATTTGAATCTTGTTTTACGGTGTTTGGAACAATGTTAAAATTACAGTTTAAAACTTAAAAACACGAGTTTTTTTTTTAAATATTTTTAACTGTAGGCCTAATGAAATATTGTAAAAACATTTGAGTTTTCTTTCTTGCAAGTAGTTTTGAAGACTGCTAAAGGAACTTTGTAACTTTCTGTTTAAGTTTTAACATGTACACTATCGCTACCTACACGAGTCATGAATTGTGAAAAAATTGGTGTTGATATTGAAATTAAATTGCACATGTTTCAAACACTGTTTTGGTATTTCTTCCACCTGTTATAGACTGAGACATGTTGGGTTGGTAATTCAAACTGAGTTAGAGCAAATGAGAACCAAATTGACTCCATTGGACGTGAATTAGCTGTAGTTCAAAACGGCAATTGCTACAAATTAAAAATAGTCGATCGTTTAATTTCATCTACCACTGTATCAGTGAAAGTTAAAGTCCCATTAAACAAATGAATCACAATTGGAAATTATATGAATTAATCGGTCGTTCAAATGCTTGTCCCGAGTATAAAACATTATCCCACGAGTCTGCCCGTCGAGCATTCCACGTCGAGGTACGATCGTAGGCGTCTTCCAGGAGGACGTTAAAAGTCGGGTCCCGTCAACGAGTCTTTCGACGCGAAACGGCCGACGACCGGCAACGTGTCGAGCGATCGCGTGGCAAAATTCGGTCGACCCGAAGCGTCGTCACGAAGCCGTCGGAGTGTTCGTTAGACTCGAGATGTCAAAACGCATGGGATGATAAACTCTAGTAGTCAGTATAGCTGGTAGAAAAGGCATGACAGTGGAGTACAAAGATAACAGGAACTTGGGACCACACATTCAAATAGTTAATCGGTAAGGTGCGAGATGGATGCTCTGTTTTAAAGAAGCTTCAACGAGGTGGAAATTTAATGTGACTAACTAATTTACTTCAGCCCGTTAAAATTGCCGTTCAGAGTCGAAAAACTTCTGTGAAGGACTTGGTTACTTTTAGGTATTTATATTGAATAATTTCACAAGTATAATTTTTGTTTGTGTTTGTAATTTCAGAGCTTCAACTACTTGTTGAACAGGCAATTAAAGGTGCACGTCAGCGCTCCTCAACGCACGGAAGACAAAGGCTGCGTGAGAGTCGTCCTGCCTAGTGCCGATATTAAAAAACGTGCCGCTAAATTACTGAACGGCTATGTNTGGAGTGGCCACAAGCTGAGTACTGAGGTGAGTTGTGGTTTTAAATACAAATAAGATAAGCAAATGGAAGTCATTTACATACCCAAATGTTTTAACTGTCAGTGTGAAGAAATGTGGATTCTCTTTAACTTTTTGTCCATGTAACTTTTATAAGTAAATAACACAATTGGCGTCACTCGATGTATTTAGGAAAATATTGGAGCATCTGGGGTCAGTTGCCTTTATATACGTAGGCTATGGTCTCCATTAGTGTTTCCTAGTGACTACACAAAAAATTTCAGTTCAGTTACAAATATGTAATTTAATTTATTCTTCAAGTGTCAGTGAAATGATTCAATTGTACATACTGTGTCTAAACTCTAATTAATCCAACACCAAGGCTTTGTGCTTCAGTGATACCTGAATTGACAGTCACATTTAGTAAAGCTAAAAAGTGTCCCAAACATGATCCAGAAAGTCTTCCAAGATATCTGAAAGATGTTCCCCCATCTACGGAGTTTACGACTACTCCAGTAGACGTGTCTATCTGACTTACGGCAGAAGCGAGGCAGAAAACCGATCCCAAAGTATCCGCATGTAAGGGGGAAGTGGGAAGAAATGCCGAACTGTGGGGAATCCCAAAACGTGACATTTTGCAAAATCGACGACAGATCGCAAGACGATTCCGACTCGTCGTGTTTTGTTCGAGGCAGCCCGATGCCGTCCATGTCCGCACTGTAAGGCAAAGTGTTCGTGTCGTCCTTACGTGGTCAAGCTTTTTACCCACGGAGTGGCCTACGACAGTTCTATATTTTTTCTTTGTGTTTCCAAACTCTGGAAGTCTCTAGCGCCACCTGCTTTTCCTTAATCGTATAATCTCCAAACCTTCAAAAGAAAGGTTCTTCCTAGTTCTGTATTCACTTTGTCACTCAAAGTGCATTTGCACTATACCTGTTCGTGAGTTCACATAAAAAAATGTACCGAATCATTTTATGTACAGTCGCATACAGCTCGTGCCCGACCGGTGGAAAAGCTAAAATCATGACATTGCCAAACCTTGTGGAGAAGTAAAGGTTAGGGTCCTCGAAAAATGGTGAATAAAAGATGAAAATTTTGTCAAATAGATCTCGTTATTTATGGTTATTTTTCCCTTTAAAAAAATGTTTTTTTTGTCAGTAAAATAGTGAATAGAACTTGAAATAAAACTAGTTAAGCATTATTAAAATGAGCTATTTTATGACTATTCGATTACAAAAAAGGGCAAATAGGATTGAATTAGCTTTACAGAAGTATGATTTTAAGAAAATTAAATTTTTAACAAAGTTCTGTTTTATTTAAACTACAACAACAACAAAATGGAAATTTTCAAACATTTTCCCTTTATATTTCGCGGAATTTTTAAAAATCAATTAATTCACGGGAAGCAAATAATTTTGCGACAGAATTAACACGATCTTTCGATCGACGAGGCCGTAAAACCTACTTCAATTTTATTTTGATTACTTTTAAATATATTTTACGTGTTTTTGCAAATTTAAAAAATTCACCTCTTACTAGCACTGGTACTTTCACAGTTTGTTCTTGTATTGCAGACAAGTGGCATAATGCTTGAAGAGAAGGCTGAAAAGAAGAATGACGTTGAAGAGGCCGGCGAAGACTGCGTGCTTCATGTGTATGGATTTCCTCAACATTCTGCACTGACGGTAAGTACAGTTTACAAAAATAAAAGTTCAGTCTCTTTGCTAGTTTATTTTTGTATGAGTCTGGCAAATTCAGTTGTTACAATATTTTCCTGAATTAAAGTTTCACCACAAACAAGCAGTTTGTTGTGGTTGCTATGATTTGTATTTCCAATGTTAAGTCGAGTAAGATTGGTTTTTAGAGTTTAAATTTTGACGGAAACTGGAATTTGTATAAGAAAGACAATTTTCTTACCTTAGTCCATCCACGACGAATTGGCGCTATTTCGCTCGGATTTTCCTCCGGGCTTTATTGAGCTTCGAGTGAGTTGCACGAGTGTTTTAACTAATTGGTCACTTGCTTTGAAATCTGCCATGTTTTTGTACTGGTTACAGATTTCAATCAGAGTCAATTGTGAAAATTAAAACTTATGGAGTACTCTAAGAACTTACTGCGTCAGCCTAAACTCAGAAGGCCCGGAGGAAAATCTGAGCGAAATGTCGTCAATTTATCGTGGAAGGTGTAAGGTAAGAAACTTGTCTTTCTTACGAAATACGAGTAAAATTGGTTTTCAGAGGCGTTCCGGCATCGACTGGACCACCCGATTACCTTCCAAAACTTCGTGAATACAGTTAATTAGTCTGGTACACATTAATGTTTGGATTTTTAGCATCCCCAAGAGATGAACTACTGCTTGCTGCCAAATCTTCGTAACTGTTCAGACGTTGCTCTTGTTTCTCTGAGAGGTATCTTCCAGAAGTTATGATGACTTTTTGTCATATATGAAGTTGAGATTTTATTTTTTAAAGTTTATTTCAGATGTAAATATTTAATGTTGTGTTTGTGTGTCATTTCAGAGCTTGAATTTCATGCTGAACAGAGAATTAAAAGTGCGTGTCAGCGCTCCTCAAAGGACGGAGAGGAANGGATGNGTNAAAATTANCNTGCCTAGCGCGGACCTGAAAAAACGNGCGGAAGACTTGCTGAACGGCTACGTTTGGAGCGGTCACGTGTTGAACGTCAGGGTGAGTTTGCCCACATTAATTAATTATATTCTAATATTAAACCGATCGTCCGGCAACTTTATTTATTTACGGATGTGATTTTCTACTCTGACGATTTGGTGTTTAGAGCTATTCTAACATATACAGTTATTTGTAATGTGTGAAAAAAAAGTGTAAAAAAAAAAGAACTGACTGTATGCCTTGAAGGCAATGAATTTTGAAAGTATTCTTTCAGAATCCGATAATTTATTTATTGAGGACTAATTTAAGCCGAGGGCATTTTGCAAATTCTTTAATGATAATTGTTCAATGAGTTTTGAGGGTGTCTGTACTTTTATTTTTATATACTTTTTAACCAAACAATTGGCGTTATAGTGAATAAAAAAACTTATTAGGATCGCTTTAATATCGTTTCTTCTGAGATGTGTTGTGCATTTTAATTTTTGTTTAGAATATACATTGACAATTTTAGAAGAATCTCTTACTTTACGAGTTAAACAAAAAAGGAAAAGAGTAACGGTTTGATTTTAAAATAAATTTGTTGTGTGTGTTCAATCTAAACAAAATATTTTGTGTGACCTTACAATGAAATCTACGATTTTCAAAATCATCAAACTCTGTCCAGTATAATGAAACTGGGGAAGATATAAAGCATTGAAAGTCATTATTTTGAGTTAATTTATTTATTTTTCAAAACATAATTGAAGTGCATTACTTTCTTATGATTACACTGAATTCATTCATTACAAAAAATGTTGCTNTCTTAATAGCCAGACAAAAGACTAAAAATACATGCAAACAGATTATTATCATTGCAACTTTTAACTCGGATTTCAGAACATTGTAAAAATTGAACTTGGAATATCAGTTTTGTTTAATTTTTTTAAAAATTCTGCCGTTCCATGAAAAAAATAACGACGATCAAAATACTACAACAAAAATCAGCTGTAATATTTGTGCCAAATAACGAACGTGCGAGGTAGTTTTTCAACAGTGTTTTCAACCGTTAATGTCTTGATGGTGTTGCCAATGTTTGAACACGTTTTTCTTGAAAACTTGATTTTCAGCATCTTCAAACCATTAAAAGAAAGATTCTTAGCCACTAGTTTTCTTCCTAGTTCTAAANTAATAGCCAGACAAAAGACTAAAAATACATGCAAACAGATTATTATCATTGCAACTTTTAACTCGGATTTCAGAACATTGTAAAAATTGAACTTGGAATATCAGTTTTGTTTAATTTTTTTAAAAATTCTGCCGTTCCATGAAAAAAATAACGACGATCAAAATACTACAACAAAAATCAGCTGTAATATTTGTGCCAAATAACGAACGTGCGAGGTAGTTTTTCAACAGTGTTTTCAACCGTTAATGTCTTGATGGTGTTGCCAATGTTTGAACACGTTTTTCTTGAAAACTTGATTTTCAGCATCTTCAAACCATTAAAAGAAAGATTCTTAGCCACTAGTTTTCTTCCTAGTTCTAAAGGTTACGTACATACTGTGATGCGAGTTGCTTCGGATAACTGTATACCGTATAGAGAGATAAAAAAGCAAACCGTGTTTAGCTCTCCGGTTTTTAGAAGAACTTTGACGTCATGCCAACCAATATTGTTTCTCTCCATTGTATTTATCATTATTCACTCAGACATTTTTTTTTTTTAACAGACGTTCGACTTACCGTTAGAAGAAGAGAACTGCGAAGAGAAAAAGGACGAGACTGCCAAAAAAAACCCAGAGGCAGAGGCAAGCGTGGAAGAGGTTGCAAAAGAAACAGCCGCNAGTGACTGCATACTTGATGTGTATGGATTTCCTAAACTGTCTGCACTTGCAGTAAGTTCTGAATTAATGTGTGTTGACCTGAATTATTTGCTGTAAAGAAAAATTATTATTTAAAATCCTTAATAAAATAATGTTACTGTACAAGTAACGTAGATGAAATAATGTATTGTTTTAGTAGAACAGAAACAGATTATTTTCAGGATTGCAGAAAAATTATTGAATCTCAGACAACTTAAATTATAATAAAGATTGATCTAAGAAAAACATATATCTTTTTGTGCCATACTGTCCAGTACAAAAGTTGCGACAGCGATTACCCATCATCCAACTTCGGCTTCCTGTCGGCAAGCAGTCGGGAGAGTGATCGTAACTCGGAATCGGACTCGATCGTCNCCCGTGTTCTTACCGCGATTCCTGATTCTACTCGGTCGGTCAGTCAGCCAATCACTGATCAAAAATAGCACGGTACAAACAAATGCACTGCCAAGCACCTGAGCCGAGGCAGACTTTTACGTCTGAAACATAAATATAAAAGGAAGGAGAAGAAAAAAAAAGTAGTGACGGGCGACGAACTTCTAATTAATACCGTGAAGTGTTTTTATATGATCCTAATCAATAGAAGTGAGCTCAAAGTGAAAGTGGCTCGCTCTGGGGAAATCTGTTGATGTGTGTCTGCCAAAAAGCACGCTCAAGTGATCTTACAAAATTTGCACAGTGTTGCAATTTCAATATAAGGCTGGCGTTCACAGGGAAGAAAGAATGAACCGTTTGGATAACATTAACGAGACTCGCTAACGAAGTTGTAATGGTTAGAAGAGTTTGGAACTTGTAATTTTATGTAAGTTTAATTCTGTTGTTGACCTTCAGCTGTTTCTTAAAGATATATTATCTAGCAGCTCTTTGCCCTTTGAATGAAGTCAAACAACAGCCAGTCACTGTAGAAATCACCCCAAGTTAAGGAGGAGAAGTATGAGGGACACATTTCTCATTCAAGTGGTTCAAGTGTATGATAAGGATCACGAAATTAAATGCCAAAAATAAATTGACTTGCCTGTAAGATTGAGCTTCAAGTAGGTCGTGTAACATAAGTTTTTTTTGTTCGGGCCAAGGTGTTTGATTATAAATTAACGTTCTGTGTACGTCATTGTTACAGCTTTAGAGAATATGTCAATTTTATTTTGTTTGTCATTTCAGAGCTTCAATTACTTGTTGAACAGACAATTAAGAGTTCACGTCAGCGCCCCTAGACGCGTCGAGAAGAAAGGCTGCCTCAGAATCAAGCTTCCGAATGCCGAAGTCAAAAGACGTGCGGAAAAATTACTGAACGGTTACGTGTGGAGCGGGCACAAGTTGAGCACCAAGGTGAGTTTCTACAAGTAGCCGCACAATCGATTAAAAATGGTTAGGCCACAGGAAAGCAAAGT
>KZ872604.1:25207-35351 GCA_003456935.1 Machilis hrabei
TATCGGAATGAAACATCTTTATTATTGCATTGTCATCCAGTACTGAGCTATGTTTAAAGTTTCAAGTCTGTAGCTCATCGGGAAGTTAGTTTAAAATCGATCGCAAAATTTGTACCGAACAGACAGACAGACAAGAAAGCGAGTTAATAAAAACGTTTTAAAAATTTGTACCGAACAGACAGACAGACAAGAAAGCGAGTTAATAAAAACGTTTTAAAATATGACAATTTCATAAAGGAATATGATTAAATATGTACAGAATCAGATATTAGATGGCAGCACCTACCATCGCGAGTTAATCACATTTGGATTCTGCATAGCAAAACATTTTTTTCCACGGGCGAGATAGGGCTTTTACCCACTACTTATTCTAGGACACTATAATATAGTGAACAATTTAGTAAATATTAAAACTAGCCGAAAAGAAACATTATGGTCTAAATATGACCTCCAGTTATCGAGTGTGTGGTACTATTTCCAGTTGTCTCGTAACCAAATTTAAAAACGTTGTATGAACAAAGTACGGTATAGTGTGTAGTGGTGTAATATAATTAGAACGTTTACGTATTTTTATTTTGACAGGTCAAAAACAAAGCCCCAGCAGAGATCCAGATAACTGCAGAACAGTTGCTTCGCGAAGCCAAGGAAAGGGATCTCGAAATTCTTCCTCCTGTAAGTCTTGGATTTTGTGTAGGCCTACAGTAAATGTTAATTTTGCGTTCTGTAAATAATATGAGTATTGTGTTGCATTTTAGCCTCCAAAGCAGAAAATTTCTGATCCTGAAGAATTAGCAGAATACAAACTCAGAAAAAGGAAACAGTTCGAAGACAACATCAGAAAGAATCGCACCGTCATGAGTAACTGGATCAAGTACGCCCAATGGGAGGAGAGCCAGAGAGAAATTCGACGGGCGAGGTCCATTTACGAACGCGCTCTCGACATCGACCATCGCTGCATTCCTCTGTGGCTCAAGTACACTGAACTAGAAATGAGAAATCGTCAGGTGAACCACGCGAGAAATCTGTGGGACCGCGCTGTCACAATTCTTCCTCGTGCGAGTCAGTTCTGGTACAAGTATACCTACATGGAAGAGATGTTGGGCAATATTGCAGGTGAGAATATTAATCTCTGTTAATACAATAGATTAATCTCAGAAGTTGTACATTAAAATTAGTTTTGACAGAAAAGGCTTATTTAGAGACAAAATTCATTGGCTTTGTAACCTTTCTGTTTTTGTCTTAATTGGATTAGCATTTTTTACCATGTTTAAAATACTGTTTCCAGGTACTAGACAGGTATTCGAGAGGTGGATGGAATGGGAACCTGATGAACAAGCCTGGCTCACGTACATCAAATTCGAGCTGCGCTACAAGGAAATCGACCGCGCAAGATCAATCTACGAACGGTTCGTCCAGGTTCATCCCGACGTGCGAAATTGGATTAAGTACGCTCGTTTCGAGGAACAGCACGGATTCACCGGTGGTGCTCGCCGTGTTTACGAACGATCTGTTGAGTTTTTTGGAGAAGATCAGATGGACGAGAAGTTGTACATTGCATTTGCAAAGTTCGAGGAAGGCCAGAGAGAGGTTAGCGTTTATTTAAGGGTACTATATTGTATACTCATTTAGTATTGAAAATCTTACACATTTTACAAGGAATTAGGCTAAATGGAAATACAAATTCAACAGAGAGTGGTACACAAGGATATGTAAAATTGAATATTAGTCAGGTATGGCTGACTTAACTACCTTCATTTATCTGAAAATGTGGAACGGAAGATATGCCTTTTAATTGTTTAACAACGTTCAAAATTAGGTGGAACTATATATAATATTGAGAAACTAAATGACTTTTTAATTTTCCTCGTCTTATCTTGTTGTTTTATCAGAAGTAGTAGTTCTTTTTTGGTGTTAGNAAATGTGAATATGGCTTTGTAAACTTTCAGACTTTTAGCTAATACAACTTTTCACTTTAATTTAATGTTACTGAAGCTACCTTTTACTGTGTTTCTTTCTCTTGTAATCTATCGTAAAAAGTTTCTAAATCCAATTGTCTGTTTATCGTCTTCTCACAGCACGACCGAGCTCGCGTGATCTATAAGTACGCTCTCGATCATATTCCGAAAGAGAAGACGCAAGAACTCTACAGAGCGTACACGATCCACGAGAAAAAATACGGAGATCGGACCGGAATAGAAGACGTCATCACAAGCAAGCGCAAGTTCCAGTATGAAGAGGTGGGTGTCGTGTCGAAAGATGAGCTACTCGACGGTACTAAGATAANGACATTTGAAAATATTTATTCTGTTTCAGGAAGTGAAATCGAACCCTTCAAACTACGATGCTTGGTTTGATTATCTTAGACTCGTGGAGAGCGAGGGGAACGTGGAAATCATACGAGAGACTTACGAACGAGCCATTGCCAACGTACCTCCGACGAAGGTATTGTTTCTCACTTCGTGTTGAATATTCAGATTTTTTGTTTACTTGAATGCATCAGTAAGAAAGAATTATCATGTGAAGATATTTTGTTTACTAATTTCTGTCTTTAAAAGTCCAGTGTAATCTGTTTTTTATATACCTCATTGACTGTGAAAGAGCTGAATGGAAAAATAACATTAAAAATGTGAACTTGGTATTATTTTACAAGAGGGGCAAGTGACATGAACTACTCACCTTACTTCCTTGCACCTTCCACTCCTTCCCCGTAGGACATCGTAGTCTATGTGTATTAGCACTAGTATTGCTAATTTCCCCATAGTTTCTCCTTCTTGTGACCTTGCAATTTCCAATGCACTCCACCGTTCAACTTCTCCAACAGCTAACGACGTGTTTCAGTTCCACGTGCAAACAGGGTGTGTATGAGAGAGGGAGGATGCAGAAGTTACTCATCAACTTGAGCGTCATCCCATTGCCATTGCAACGATTGCACAACTTTGTGCAGAGTTTTGTGTGATTAGGTGACAGACTGCTTGTTCTAGAACTTTCACTATGGTCTGCATTCGCTACAGCGATGTTGCCAAAGTGCAGTCCGTTACTTGTCTTCACATACTGTATTTGCTGTTGTACGTCTTCCAGCGTTTAGACATTAAGGAGTCTGTGCCTGGTTCCATTGATACACTGCCTACTTTGTGCTCTGGTTGCAAAAACTGTATTAACTTCATGTTTCGTATGGCATCATTGAGGTGCGGTAAAATTTCTGCATTCCTGATGCTTTGTTTGCCAGTCACAGCTGCACCACTTCGTTCACCTCTTTCACAATGAATGACTATGATTTTGTACAGCTATTCAAGGGAACGAATATGATCCACTTGTAAGGGATTGGTATGCTCAGATAGCACATTCTTTGGTAGGGCTAGGTTCAGGGAATGCTGACAGTACGTTAGGTTAGGTAATATGAGTTTCTATAATGATTTCCACTTTCGTCTTTTCCAACTCCATTATCACTTTTACATGGCTTGATTTCCTTTCTCTCCGTGTGTTTCGAGTATCTTTGACCTAATACGGAGTATTGTTCGTACCCCACCTAGTGCTCTTGTTTGATTGCGATGTCCTGTTACATTACAGTGTTGGGATTACAGGCCTGTTTTTGGTAAGATTTTAGAGAGTTTTACAGTGATGAAGCACCTTAAATACGAAAATAACTTATTTTTTACAAGACCTTGCTTGCAGCATAGATGTGAGGAAACGTGTTGAATTACTGACCACAGTACACGAGGGAAGTATGAGAGCGACTACACCGAAATTAAGAGAACAAATATGCAGTTCGATAGAATTCGGTGTATTAAAACCCATGGTGAACTAACTCCTTTTGCTTGCTTAGGCAGCCGTTTGCAAGATATTAGGCCTATATGGTATGAATGTGGATTATAAATATCTGTTAATAGTACCATTGTGTTTGTCAACATCTGGTGGCATAATGGTTAGCACTCTGGGCTCTTAACTTCAAGGTATTGTGTTCAAATCCTGAAAGGTACAACTGTTTTTTTGTTTATATATCTGACGTTCAAATGACAAAACATTAATGGACAAGTACGTTTCTGTGAAAGATTCAAAGTGACCCTTGTTTGTTGAGATTAACTTTCTCACACTGCAAGGATTATGTGTGTATCACGTTTAAAGTACTTTGCCATAAAACATTTGGTCCGAACTGTACTCCGCTGGATGTTTATGTTCATTGTAAAAACGGTTGTGTGTGTACGTCTGTTGTGATATTGACGTCTCACATTCAAAAGAAATCATTGCCCTCTTAAAAGAGTATTGCTTATAGTTTGACGTTCTGGTAAGCAATTAGTGGTCATTTCGTGTGCGTTGTTAGCTATGGAAACACACGTCAATCCGTTGTGTGTGGCAAACGAGTTGTTCATTGATGTTTCGTAATTTGTACATCAAATAAAGAAAAAAAAACAGTTGTCACTTCCAGGATTCGAAAGCAGTACCTTGAAGTTACGACTCCAAAGTGCTAACCATTATGCCACCAGATGTTGACAAATTTAACGATACTTTCAACGTGTATTTATAATTCACATTCATACCATATAGGCCTAATATCTTGCATTCGGCTGCCTAAGCAGGCAAATTGAGTTCACCGTATGTTTTAGTACATCAAATTCTATTGAACTGCATATTGGTTTTCTTAATTTGAGTGTAGTCACCCTCATACTTCCCTCGTCAGTTGGACAACTTTTTTAATGACAAACTGAACTCTATGCATTACATTTCAACAGATCCAGTTGGAGTGAGTTTTGGCGTTCTGCAGGATAGCTTTTTAGTACCGTTGCTCTCTCTTATTTATAATAACACTATTCACACGTCTGTTAAGTGTTTTATTTTATTATTTGGCAGTGCAACAATGATATTTATAGTAGGCAAGTAAACTACAAAAATATACTAGGATGCTATTTAAATGTGGTGTGAAATGTTTGACTCTGCATAATGCTAAAACAATATGGCAAATTTCTTTTGGTATAAATGGGACAAAGTTAAAGTAATGAAGAACATTCCTAAAAATGCATGTTAAAAATCTTCCTTTTGTTTAGAGAATGCATACATCTCTTCTTGTCTAACTAGTTTTTTATTCAGGGAGAATGGAAAGTATGTCCAAGATGTAGAGAAAATAAAGATTTTGTTTTGTTAAATGCGAAGGTCATTAAGTGTTATTTTGGAATATTTTGAATACCATGGTGGAGGTGGAAAATGCAGCTTACATTCTTCTTTTTTAGTTTTTATGCATAGAGGTTTTGCATATTATTTTGAATGTATCAATTTCTGGTGTCTTTGTTTCAGGAAAAGCAGTATTGGCGACGTTACATCTACCTGTGGATTAACTACGCCCTCTTCGAAGAACTCGAGA
This sequence comes from Machilis hrabei, assembly GCA_003456935.1. Classification (NCBI taxonomy): domain Eukaryota; kingdom Metazoa; phylum Arthropoda; class Insecta; order Archaeognatha; family Machilidae; genus Machilis; species Machilis hrabei. The sequence continues at coordinate 30,561 of KZ872604.1, forward strand.
CGGAAGACGGGGAACGCACGAGACAGGTGTACCGTGCGTGCTTGGATTTGATTCCTCACAAAGTGTTCACGTTCGCTAAAATGTGGCTTCTCTACGCGCAGTTTGAGATTCGACAGAAGGACTTGAGAGCTGCACGGAAAGCGTTGGTGAGTTTTTGGCTCTGGAAATAAATGCTAAATTAAGTTGGACTGCAAGTTGATGCTAAATCTGATATCTGTAAAATTCTGCAAAGTCTTGTGTTAATTCAGATGTTTAGAATTGGTCTTCAATGATCTCCATTTTTGTTCTGTCCTGTCGAGTTGAAGACTTCAATAAATTTGAAAGCTGTGTATAATGAAAGAGTGAAAGGGGAAAATAGCACACTTCAAAATGCAATATTTAGTACAAANTAAGAGTCCATTTAATGCATCAGTTGAAATAAAGCTCTGATTTTCTGTTTACTTAATGGACTTATACTTTTAATGATGTTGCACAGTCAAATCAAGAAAGTATTTTGAAGTGAGGTAGTATGCTGTTTCCCCTCACTCTTTGTATGTCTGTTTGTTAGTAATGACTGTCACAAGTGTAACTGTTGTGGCGTATGCCCCATTCAAGTACGCTTTTCCATATGTCTTTTTCCTACTTGTTTATTAGACTGTTGTGGTCTACATCAGCTGTCTAGGCTAATGACCTGGGCAGCTTGAGTGGCTATTTACTATGTTTTAAAGGTATTTAGGGACGTTTTGAGCTCAAAGTAGCCAGTAGAATAGTCTTTAAGGGGTTTTTATAGTATTTTTGTGTGTTGTTATGTCTAAGATAATGTTTATTGTTAGAAATCCTCTCTTTCGCGTGTCTGTGTTCTATTTTGAATGTCTGTGTATGTTATGGTTGTAGGGGGGTTACTGTGACGTCAGCAGGCGCCCATCTTTGAATATTGCCTGTGTATAATCTAAGTCGAGTTTGGGGGTATTATTGTGAAAGTTAACTGTTTTAATATCATTTGATATTTATTTCTTGGTTTTCGAAGTTTATTGTCGTAATTTATAATATGTATTAATTATCTGAAGCGTGCTGTGCGTGTTTTTCGTCCTATACAACTTCGGAATCACTTCGGGTGACGTTGGCAGCGACCTTGCTCCCAGCCAATCAGCAGACTTCAAATGCAAAAGCTTCGAAGTGACGATTTCAAGCGGAAAACGAACATAGTGGGGCTGCTGGAGCAACAGTACAGTTGACTCTGCATTTCTCTCGTCGATTTTTAAGAACAAATTTAAAATATTCTGTAAATCTGCAACATTGGCTCCGTAAATGCAATATTATTGAATGCCAGACCTACTCGCAGTAAAAAATCGACGTTTTTCCCCAAATAGGGAGTATGAATAAAGAATATCGGCTTTCCACGTATACTTCGACCGGTGTTCCAATTTCGAACACCGAGTGACATTCGCTACCCAGCTGAGTTCTCGCCGTGACCTTCATCAAGGCTGCATTCAGATAAGTGTTACAAAGTATAAATAAACATTTTTACGAGTATTCGAGAGTAGGCCTAACTTAAAATAAAGTGCAAAGACTAGAACTATGCATCGATTCGAACGTTCTTTTGGTATTCAAATTTTATGTAATTAAATGTTGGCCATTCTATTCGTTTTATGTAAATTAGATCCATTTTTTATTTTTTTTTGTGCAAAANCCCGTTGTGTCTGTGAGTAATAAACGTCATGCATCTGCTTGCTCTTTTGTAATTTCGAAGTCTCGGCTGACCTTACCCCTNAGATTAAGACCTTTGTGATCTACTTTTATTAGCTGAGCTATGTAAATTGATGTTTGGTGGTTTTAAAAATCACCTGGCACCCAAAACATTTGTCTACAGGGTAGTCCACCAGGGTGGAAGACCAGGTATGTACCTTTAGAGTACTTTTGTACCAAATTTAAAGGTTACTTCTATGTAAGTCAGGCAGCAACCAAAGCCAGAATAGAAATAACATTAAATCACACGTATTACGGTGATAGGTGGCAACATGCAGAAAGGTAGTTGTCATACTGTGATCATTGTTACTAACAAACAGAATCATTAACTGAAAACTATTTGTAGTATTTTGTTCTATTGAGAATTTTTCTTTCTTTCAGGGAATGGCCCTCGGCATTTGCCCGAAGGACAAGCTGTTTCGTGGTTACATCGATCTCGAAATCCAGCTGAGGGAATTTGACCGTTGTCGCACTCTTTACGAAAAGTTTCTCGAATTTGCACCGCAGAACTGCACCACGTGGATGAAGGTAGTTAAGCTTTCGTTGTCAACTTATTCTTCTGACACATTTGTCGTTTTGGTTCATAGTGCGTCCAGTTAGCTCTGAGAAATTACCAGTTTTTAATTGTAGGCTTAAGTAGACATGAAAATGGTTATTTTATCGCATTAATTAATGAGCGTGTAAAGGCATCCGACTTTATTTGTACTGTGTCTCGCATATGAGAATGCAATTGTGTGATTTCCTAATACCAATTGTTATTGAAATACGCTTCTTTAAAGAAATGTCCAAATTTAAAAACCACATGTTCAAAATGTTAATATTGTTGAAAAATACAAAAGTAAAGTGGTTGCTAGTGAATTGTTATTTTAGTGAACATAATTCAATCTGACACACAACTGTTGAAGCAAATTGGTTCTTGTTTTATTATCGTTCCAGTTTGCCGAATTGGAGGTTCAGCTTGGTGACGCAGAGAGGGCCAGAGCGTTGTACGAACTGGCCGTGAACCAGCCTCGCTTGGACATGCCTGAGCTTTTGTGGAAGGCGTACGTCGACTTTGAAGTGACGCAAGGAGAAGCGGACAATGCCAGGCAGTTGTACGAAAGACTCTTGGAGAGAACTTTGCATGTTAAAGTGAGTGGAGAAGAGAGTTGAAGAGACCTTTTTTGTTTTTAATTGAACACTATTTGTAAATGTTTACATTTAAAAGTGAACACAAATATTTGAAGTGCTCTTCTTTTGTCAGGTCTGGCTCAGCTTCGCTCAGTTTGAGCTGTCGTGGAAGGACGAAGACGGAGATGCCGGAGACCCTGTCGCCCGTTCGAGAAGGGTGTACGAGAGAGCCAACCAGGCGCTGAGGGTGGCCGATCGGGAAGAAAGGCTGCTGTTGCTGGAAGCTTGGAGAGAGATGGAAGAGAAATGGGGTGACGAAGAGTCGTCAGAGAGAGTGAGAGAGAGATTGCCGAGGAGGATTAAGAAGAGAAGACGGGTCCAGACGGAAGATGGGGTAAGAGATTTATCAGCATTTTGGTATACNGGTTTACTGAAAAAATTTTAGTGTTGTACTTTTGGTTACAGTACTGTGCTTGCACAAGTAACTTGCAAAATTTGGAAAGCATTTGTTTTGAGAGGTAATCTAGGAATTTGTGTGTTACATACCTAGATTACCAAGAATAGCAATTTGCATTCCTTTCACATAAATTCGTGCTTTTAACAGAGTTAATATTATAGAGGTAGAAATGCTGATACGTGTGTATATTGTCTGCTGTCGGGTGATGGGTTTTTCAAACGTGCATTTTAAGCATCATATTTGTTTAAAATCATTCACTTGTGTTAACTGTTCAGTTTTCTTGTGAAATGCTATGATAGAGTTGATGTTAAAGGTAACCTATACCTTTTTTGTTCCTTTAAAATGCCATCCATGACCCAGTAGGATTTAAACACATATCCACCTTGTCTAGCTTGAAGAATTTGTCATCCTCTGCATTAAGCACAATTTTTCATTGGAAGTTACAACTCAAAACAGATCATAAAGTAACTTATTGATCGTTCAGCAAATCCAAATATATTTGGAATAACCTGTGTTGAGAATCTGAGCTAATTATGTTGTTAATTAGCAGATCAGAATTATTAAAAACAGTTAAGTAGCATGTGACTATTAGCTGAGATTCTGAATTCTGTAAAACGGAGAGTCTTAATGATTAAGAAAAGGTTGTATATGGTTGTACGAAAAAGACATCTCTCTTATTTACAGACCGACGCAGGCTGGGAAGAGTATTTCGACTACATATTTCCAGAAGACGAAGCGGCTAGACCGAATCTCAAATTGCTTGCCATGGCCAAACTGTGGAAAAAACAGCAAGACCAGACGACCGAAGAGACGACGGAACAGAACGAAGAAACGGATGATGCGACAAAGCAAAAGGAAGATGGACGGGAAACGTGAAGAAATAATGTGTATATTTGTATATTTTAATAAAATCAGTTATTATTTTCATGTGGCTTTTAATTCAGCTGATTTGATATAACATAAAATATCAGAATGTCAGTGAAAGAAATGTAAAGTAAATGATTTCAAATATGGGCGATTGATAATGAAAATAGAATGAATTTCAATATTCAACACTTTTTTTTTTAAATACGAGGTGTGATCAAAAAATACGGTGAATGAATTTTTATAGCAGCAACTGCTGACGCTACATCCATTTGATCTAATATGTCCGTTAGCCTGATCCGTTGAGACAGGCAGTGTCAAGTTTGAACACGTTCTGACTTGTCAGTCAGCTTTCAAAGCCGCTAGAGTGAGGTCGTGTTTACCGTGTCTGTCGCGCATNATGGATTTCGAACAACGCNTTAACATTAAGTTTAGTTTCAAGTTGNAAAAAAAGTGCCNAAGAAGCTCATGAAATGTTAAAATCAATGTATGGCGATAATGTGGTAACTCTGAAGACTGTTTACAAGTGGTATGAGCGATTTAAAAGCGGAAATGAGTCGGTCGAAGACGAGCAACGGTCGGGACGTCCTTCGTCCTCAAAAACAGATGAAAACGTGCAAAAAGTGGCAAAACTT
>KZ872605.1:14991-26159 GCA_003456935.1 Machilis hrabei
TATAGATGTGTACTACATGTCCTCCGAATTTCAATATAATCAGTAATGACCACCTGACAAACTCCCCTTGTAAGCTACGACGCTAGACCACACCTCTTCTATCCGGTCATTTGTTGAGGGCAGGAAGAATTAAGCAGAACATCACCTAAGATGCATTCCTGAGGTCCAAGAGAGCCATTCCAGAGTTGAAATCTGAGGTACAAGAAGGGGGTGCCAATAAGAGTGTCAACAGTGAACTTCCAGGTATGTGGTATTTCGGTCATTAAACATGCCTATTAAATTCCAATTCTTCCTGGCCATAAATAGTTAAGGAAATGTTTTAGTTCTAAGTACACATAGAGTATAAATATGAATAATTGATGCTGCAGTATTGCCATAATATAACTGCTCAAGGTAGGGCTATTTGCTGTTTGTAGTCGTGCTGATATAATTATCTGCGTGATCTATTCAGTATACACTGTGACCTAGTTCTAATTAGTAATGTATGGGTGCTCAACTTTCACAGGGGCCTAAGATCCATGACCTCGTATTATGGATTTCTTGGCCTACCGATGAGTAACATGAGTTAGTAAGGGTGTTGAGCATTCAGTTAAATTCGCTGATTGATTTGGGGAGTACTCATATAATTGTGGCAGTAAATAGTCTAAAGTATAAATTAATTATTATTTTAGAACTGGCTATCGAACCTACTGACTCGTGATGATGCCACAAACACAGTTAACTTCTGCTATTACCATTTATAATAGTGTAATCTACCGCGTAATTACAACACATTGAACGATTTATTCACTGTGGATTCCGTAGGGGTGGTAGATTCGGTNGGTGCTGATTCAGTAGCTACTGCTTTAAATATTAATGACTGCGAGGGTGGTGTCACAATCTGTGCAGCTGGATGTTGTACAGATGCCTGGTCTTCAATTGATGGTGGTGTATGCGTCGCTGGCAGGGGAATCGGCGCAGATTCAGATAGTGGTGATTGCAGAGCTTGAAATTTTGTTGGTGTATTATCTTCGTGTGGCTGGGCAGCTTCACGTTTCGCACCATGCTGGTGTTTGGCTTTAATGTGGTGAGTTAGGCTATCCTTTCGTGTAAACGGTTCACGGTCACTACATTCAACACATATATGTACAGCTGGTAGTCCTGTCAAATACGAGTGCTGTGTTTTCGGTTTCTCTCCATGTTGAGTCCTCTGATGGTGGTAAAGATCATGTGCTCCGCTGTATGTTTTCCCACAGGTGATGCATCTTTTTTCAATTTCTCATGTCCGTTGTCTATTGCATGAGTCGTTTCTGGAAGAGTAGTTCCAAGCATATCCTCACCACCATTGTGTGAAAGGGTGGTCTGGTCTGAAGCCGTCGTTTCTGGGAGAGTAGTTCAATGTACACTAAGGTCGTCATCTTGTGAAAAGGTCGTCTGGTTTGAAGCCTTCGTTTTTGGGAGAGTAGTTCCAAGTACATTGCAATCGTCATCATGTGAACATTTTAACTGATTTGAAGCCATTGCAGGAGAAGTCGTTTCCGGAAGAGTAGTTCCGAGTATATAGCGGTCATCATCGAGAGAAAATTCCACTTGGTTTGAGGCCATTGCAGAAGAGAACGTTTACTTCGTGAAAGCTGAAGCAAATATGAGGTATATTGATCTCAGCTCTGGTATATAGGCAGTCCACCAGGAATGGATAGACTCGCTCTGGTATTTAAGCAATCCACCAGAAATGGATAGGCTCGCTGATATGGCGCTTCAACGGACTAAAAACCGCCTGCAACGTTACTTGTATATTGTGGCATTGTAACAAACGGAGCTCTGATGATGACGTTAGAGGTCAATGATCACTTGCAGAAGTGGGTTAACATATATTGTGAAATTGAAGAATGGCAGACCTGAAGTTGCTCGAAGAAAGTCAGGTCTGAACTTGCTGAGAGTAAGTATTAATGTGGTATGAGTCGACTGTGTGGAGAAGGTCAGGTCTGAGCTAGTTGGGAGCGAGTATTGATGCAGTACGAGTTGACTGTGAGCGGTAATTTCGATGCTTAGTGTTAGTCGGCTGTGAATGGTGTGAATTACTATAATAGTTCACTGGTCTACCACCCTGATGATAATGGCGCTCTAGTCGAAATATATATTATACGCAATAACAGAATGGTTTCTTGGAGACATATTTTCGACCCAAAGAAAATATCGAAACAATACAATGTCGACATCGAAAAATATTTACATCGAAAAAAAAGTGTTGAAAAAAAAACAAATATTTTCCCAACCATACTTGAACAGAGCTCTAATGATAGAAAAAAAAATTGAAAAAAATTTGGGGAAAAAAACAACAACAACATGGAAAGACATTTTGAAAAAAAAATAAAAAAATTGTCCCAACCATNCTTGACCAGAACTCTGATGATGACGTCAGAAAAAAATTACAATTTTTCGGGGGTAGTGGGGGCCCGGTGGTTAGTGGTTCCAGAACTGGCAATTTGTCCACTGCTAAAATGCCCACAATTTGTCATCCACAAGAGTATGTTGATGTATTTAAAAAACATGGGACTGTCCTAGTATTGGGAAAAGACTGTGTGGTTAATGATTGGAAAACTGCCACTTCTGTATTCCTGCAACCTCCAAAGCTCATGGTACTTCAAATTTTCTCTCTCAAGAAGATTTATTTTTAAACGTAATGCTTTTAAGCGGAGAAATGCATTACAATAGTGATGATGGTATTCCACGATCGGTAATGAAGAAAAACAAGGACAATAATGTTATGGTATTAACTGTTGTGACTTATGGTGTTTTAGTTAAGGAATAAAAAATCTAGGACATAGAACATTGGTTGGAAAAACACTTTGGGAGAGAGTGGGTTGTACGGGATGATTTGTTTTTTAAACTTAATTGATCAAAATAGTGTTCCTAACATTGAAGAAGCCAATGATAACAATGAATTTTTTTTTTATGAAGGTAACCATAAAGAAGGACAAGACCTGATCATATAAACTAAAAAGTTTAGTATGAAATAGTTGTGATGATGACAAAGTGCTTACCTTTGATTGAATGCTTATTTTTTATGTATCTAAATCTATAAGACATTTTTCTCAGATAAATATCACTTTATTACTGAACTAGCCCTGCCCTAACCCAAACAGCCAAAAATATATTTCCAGAACTAGACTTATCCAGTACGTATCATTCCAAAACTAACCTTATCCACTAGTATCGTGCCAAAACTCACGTTATCCAAATTTCAATGCTAATTTACCAGAAAACTAATAAATTTTCAGGGTGCATATTTATTTAGAACAATTTTAAATGTCAAATGCCACCCCCCAAATTCACCAAAACATTGTTATATCATAATATAAAACTACAAAACATTTTTTTTTCGTTTGTGAAAAATTTTGAAAAGTGGACAAAGTGAGTTTTGGAATGGACCGCCTCATATAGATAGCAGCAGGAGGAATTAAAGTTGCGAGCTCATTCGAGCATTGACCGTGACAATAACGGTAAAACAGACAATGGTCAGAGACTGCATGACGATGGGACAGAGGATGTGAAGAACCGGTGAGGGGCGGGTCATTGATAAAATAAAAAGCTCACCTATGAACTATGAGCTTAGTATACAAATATTGGAAAGACTTTACAAGTATGGGTGACCAGTAACAGAAAAGTAAATCTATAGCGAACACATTCATAGGATAGTCACATTCCCCTACACATGAAGAGAATCGTCTTATTTAGCCTTCTTAATTTCGCTATTTTTGCTGCACTCAGCTACCACTAAAACCTCTGAGTACAGATATTGAGCTCTTAATCCCTACAGGAAGTCCCTGTTACAACTATTGCTATATGGATTTACATGAAAGGGGTGAAGGTACGCAAGTTTCGCTATTTTTCCGGACTCAGCGACCCCGAAAACCCACAAGTACAAATTATTAGCTCCTATATCNTCCGAGAAGTCCTTCAACAAAGCTTGACGGACAGACGCACACTTGGAAATTATATGTATGGATACGAAAACAAGCTTTTATATTAATTTTTGCTTATTATTGGTTTACTCATCAACTATACAGTGCAACTGACGAAAGTGTTAGTAGGTCGTTAAATCACTCAGCCAAAATTAGCAAACCGTTTAAGTTAAAGTATGTGAGTGATAAATACAATTACAAACCGATAGGGTAGCTTAATGGTAGAGTGCTCGCCTTTTAATCGATAGGTGCCGGGTTCAAATCCTGGGGCTGATTTTTAGCCCTGAGTATAAAGGGTCTGCCTGTGAAGCCACCGTAGTCATCTTCCGGGAGGGACGTTAAAAGTGGGATCCCATCGAAAAGTGTTCTATGTAAAAGAACCCACCACCGGGTATTTGTCGTGTGAGTGGCAAAATTCAATAATCCTGAAGTGTCATTACGACGCAGTCAGAAGCATGGGACCATAAATTAAAAATAACCTCATAACCTAAAATACAACTACACACATACCTTCAATTAGTAATTACAAATATTGGATAAGAGTTGTGCTTTTCCTATGGTAATATGAAAATAATATATTACATTACAGGGANAGGATGTAGAATCGGCATTTATAATAGGTAGGTACAGAAAGCCCGAAACGTGTATCTTGGCATATGCAATCTATGCTTATAGGATCCAAAATAAATTAGCCTGCGATATATTTACAGTACCCCAAATATCATTCTTGCTATCCTAAATCATTATACTATTAACTATTACTTCACTGTCATGCATTACTTCACAACGGTACAGAAAACAACTTAAAAAAGAAAAAAATGGGGCAGAATAGGACAAGTATAGTAGTCCTTCGTCTATAATGAAGAAGAAGAAGAAGTCTTCAATGGGGAGCCTGTTTAGGCTGCCCAGAGATTGGCTTTCCCTCTACTGTATTGTGGGAGACCGCACGCGATCAGGCGACCGAGTTGAAATTTTCAAACGCCTGGGCCAGTCGCAAATGGGCGTGTTTAGTCGCGAGCGTTTTCACAATTCCTTCACCGGATTGGGTGAAAATTAAAGACGGTGTCCTGGGTGCCTCGGTATTTCGAAAATCAGTCACCCCATAGATTTTAATTACACGAACAAAAGTACAAGAAATTCTTCTCTAATCATACCAACGGTCACCATTACAAAGGCTTCTCAACACCACATGACATAAAACTATAACAACAACTCTCAAAATTAGAGGCTCCTCAGCACCACGTAACAATAAGCTGTCACTACACTTCTAAACATAAAGAAGGTTAGGGGTATGGTAATCTTTGGTTATCAACACACACAGACGGACGTTATGACAAACCATACAGATCAACAGTCTCAGTTATCAAGAGTCAAGACCTACATCGCAATGGACTGATGTTGTGACGTCATCCGGGGCTATACCTACACAGCATAGGTTGCCGACTGTGCCTCAACAACGGTATATTTCAGATCGCTGGGGCTATACAAGAACTATTCTCTTATGTCTTTTCGTTCACACACAAGCCTTATGATAATGATTGTAGCACCTTGTAGTATGTTGCCAAAATATAATATTTATGGTGTAAAGAATTACCTACATTTATACAGTATATTGTATTTAAACTAAAGTTTAATTTGTAATATTAAAGAATTATTAATTAATTATTATTTTTATTGGTATTGGTATAACAATACTAACAAAAAGAACTGTAGGCCCTATGCCTGGATCATAGGTGATGGGCGATGGACGTGGCTTGAGTTTCGAGTTTTGTAACAGGACAAATTTTTCATGTAATTACTCAAAAACTATGGGTCCAATTGATTTTTATGTTTTCTGAAAGATTCCCTTGTATTGATTGGGTACCGTTTTTCACATACATTTTAAAACAGTTCACACAATTAACTGAGGTATTAGTGTCAAGTGTACCCATTTAATGGAAGGATACTTTTGGTGTGTCGCTATCTCAACTTTGTAAATTTGCACAAATGCTACCTATATAAATGATAAGAAAGAAACATTTATAGCTTGTGAAAATGAAATATCTGTAGAAAAAAACAACAACAAGCAATATTGAAATGTTGTACCATATCACGAATCCTAGATTCCAAAAGCTCCTCCCTTTAAAATTATGAAACAAACCTTTCTTCCTCTTGAGCACCAGTGATTTTAAGTGTTTTATTCTGGGATACCTGTTTGCCCAAGGTTATCAAGCGTCCTTTATCAACAGCAATACTCTGTTATCTGCTTCCACCAAGTAGCGGAAACTCGTCCCTTTTCTTTGTACTTGTGTGCACGGAACTAAATAGTCGTAGTGATGATTATGATGAAATAGTGATCATAATAATTTAACAGCACTTGTTTATGAGCTTAAGGTAGCCCGTGCTCACACGTTGGTTCATTTTTTGATTTTAGCGATGCTTTTCCGGGAGTCGTTACCCTCTGAATTCACTTCAAATGTACCACTAAATTCAAAATGTGAGCCAACGTGTGAGCACCGGCTACTTGAAGCTGTTAAACAAGTGAAGTTAAATTTTGATGGTCACTCTTTTATCATAACCACTTCTCTTTAAATTTCTAAAAATAGGAATCAGAATATAAAACGCCATGTTAAAATTAGAGATCAAATAATGCCATGAGTTCGTATTTAATGTCAATTTTTTGACATCTCCCAACGATTCTCTTTATTCAAGCCAACCGTAAATAATATGTAAGATGCATAAAGGTCAAACAGTAATTCCTATCAAGTTCCTAGCAGAAAAGTAAATTTCAATAGCTCGTACAAATTTTTAATCTTTAAAAGTCAGTTAATCCCTTGCCTCGCCTGGCTTGATTCTCCTCACCCGGATTTCTGCAGCTAACAAATATTTTCGTTTCAAAAATAAAAATAAGAGTGGCAATCTGATTTTCGTTCATAATATATTGTGATGCCTGTTTTCATAAATTACGCGTCGGCACTTTTGAGGCGTATTTTGCACTAGTTGCATAAGGACTGCTAGTTAAGTCACTTTTTGGACAAGTAAATTATGCTGGAACATTGAAAAGTTTAAAATAATTCCATCATTTCGATTCCAACGGGAACCTGATGTGACATCGTGCAGCATCTTTCATACTAATAATAAGAAAATACTTCGAAGTAATATGAAAGGTGTCGAGTGGTGTCACAGCAGCCTGCATCTACCTGCTCGAATCTCAAAGAACGATTTTATTTTATACTTTTCAGTGGTTCAGCATTTTGTCCTTTGGAAACATGTTTCAATTTCTCAACCATGGGAAAAAATGCTGGTCTCTTCTGGCCTGACAAAAATTAAAACCGTCCGGACAGGAAAAGCCAACACTGTTCACTAGGTAGAAACAAATACCAGTATATATGCCTCATTGTTAAAAATAATTTAAAATGTATTGGAAGTCCTTCCATTCTGTTGAATGAGATGTACTTTGTTGGTTTTCCAGTATCCTTGACCACGCTTCTTTTTTATTTTTTATTATGTTTTAAAATATGAACCATAACTATTAATACAATTTGCAGTGAAATAAGTAACGCTGACTTATTTCTGAAACATTCCCAGTAGATGTTGACCATAATCTTGTATTAACGTTGTTTCAAATGGAAATCCTATATAAACCACCCAGTACGCAAAATTGAATATGCTGAATGTAACAGGGAAAAGTAATCGTGAAAAGCGATCGACAAATAGCGCTCGATTTCGGCATTCCTGGTGTTCCTGAAAGAAAGCACGNCGTCTCCTTAGTGACTGTGTTCCTCCTCCTCCTTCTATGAAACTGACTGATGCAGTCCCACTATCCTGATTATCATGTGCTGGATCACTTAAAGTTTCGCCATTCATTCCACTCTCAGGATCAGGTGGTACCTAAAATTGAGAATAGAAGAATATTAAGATAGACTATGACGTGGAATCAAATACACAATGTAATCACTAGTTTACTGGATTTCACTTTTAGCTTCTAAAGAAGTTAAAATAAAGGCGACATAGCCGAACTGTTACCACAAACTCGAGTTGGACTGTAATAGTAACTATGTCTGATATGTCCTTAATACAAAATTATTCTAACAAGTTGTAGTCTAACGATTTTCTGAATGCATTCATTTTACCACATACACGGTATGTTTCATCAGCCCAGTTAAGTTAATATGCATGTGATACAACAGCTGGTTTATTAACATCACTTCAATTCATATTTTACTGTACTGAAGGTTTTTGGCCTACAAATAAAATGAGTGGGTAATTATAGTTGCCATTCCAATAGCAATAAAAATTCTCACTACAAAATAGGTAGAATTTAGCTGGACCTACTTTAATATTCTCTAATGACACATTAGTAACAGGTTGTTGTTGAATTCCCAACCCAAAAGCCACAACATCTTTACTATACACAAGACGGAAATGTTCCAGATAGAAGAACATGAGAATAGATATAGTAGTCTCCCCACTCTCCCCCCTCCCGTTCCCCCAAAAAAGCATTTTTCTCATTAGTGGCTAATATAGTACTCAAATGTCATGGGCGCTATCTGGAGGTAAGGTTTAGCCAAACCCATCAACAGCTGGAACTGCTTTATAATTTAATTGTAATTACATAAGCCAAGTAGGCAGTAATAGCATATTCTGAGCAAATATTTTTATCATTTCAAACAGTCTGTATAAACTTCATGCTTCAATTTGGTTCTTGAGCTCTAAAAGTGCTCAAATTAACCACACTAGCTTTATAGTATGTCACCTAATCAGACCTGTAACAAATTACACCTTAGATGGCAACCTTAAAAAATACTCAGTTTTGCGTACTTCTTGTCATCAATCTACAGTGTAAAATTTATATTAAGTATTCAGTCGGTAAGTATTCAAGATGTCGGCCCAGCGTATACTATACAACTCCTTGTTCTTGATATAGCATGATTAGTTGGGAACTTTATTCTAAGGATGTTCATTTCTCATAAAAAGGAGCAGTGGTTTCAANTTCGCATGTCAGCTAATTAATTTATTTATTACGTCATTTTCCAATCCAACGTAGATTTTTCCAATGTTATCTTTTATTTTTATCATAGGCCCTGCTTCTCATTTGGAAAGGAAGTATACTGATTAAAGAAAAGCATAATCCTTAGACACGAAGATAGACCCTATCCTCACTGATACAGCAGTAATGACATAAACTCAACCGAACCGTTGTTATGTTCCCACTGGTTACGATGAAGAAGCCTAAATAATAACAGGGAAATATTTAATTTTGTTTAGTCAAGAACTTTTTTTGTCGTATGATAGATAACATATCTTTGAACAACAATATAGATTAGACAAGTGTACCGAAAATTTTAAAAGACACAATTATTTTCAAAAAACAATTAATTAAAAAAATTAGAACACTACGAGTAAACTATTGTACATTTGTGTAAGTTTCATTAGTACAGCAATACAAACGATAAAGGTGTTACGGTAAATATGAACGAAAATATTATTTTACTGCGGCTCTTATGCATATACTGTACTTCCATTTTTCTTGCTACGGATTGTAACATGTACCAACAGTTGTGCTGTTAATAATCATACAACATGCAATAATGTATAAAGGTTTCACAAATTTGCAGCTGGTAGGTCTCCCAGGCGGACCTGTAAATACCGTCCCAACCGCATCACACTTTCGTATACGCCCCCATCGCCATCTTGCATTCACACTTGCACTCGTGTTTCATTCACATTTATTTACACTTGGTTTTCATGCAACACTTTTATCTTAGCTGAAATAAAGATTATTAAACTAACTATACATATTTTACCCTGGCACAAACATACTTTCCTCCGGAACTGCTTGCCCGACGCTGCCGTTAGGAGGGTCTGATAAGAGGTGGAGAAAAAGTGACTGGAGGAGTGCAATGATTTGAAAGTTTGGATTTGATTATGTTGGCTTACTGGATTGAGTTGGCCACTAAACCCGATGTTTTGGGCCTCAGATCCTTCCATGGTGTGGCGCCCACCATTTATGTCTACCATGACTGAGATTATTGCGTCAGCAGCCTCCTGTGTTGGCACAAAGACCCTCACAAAACACGTCTCCCTGTTCGTCGCCCTGCTGAAAACACGTACGCAACGTATGAAGTCGAGCTTCTGTCGCAAAAGCGCCGTATCTACTTCGCTAGGCGACATCGAGAGCGGCACATCCGTGATGACAGCAGAAAACGCCGAACATGGCTTTCTCTGAGTCTGACTGGTTTTGGTGGGAAAGGTCTTGGTTGTAGGTTTGGGTTTGGTAAGTTTGGGCTGTGGTGGTTGTTACTCTTTTAGCCGTGAGAATGGCTGTTTTGGAGGTACTTGGTGAGGTTGTTTGGTTTGGAGTTTGGTCTTGGATGGTTTGGGTGGCGGTTTCGACAGTGCCAAGTGTTACCTGGGTTGACTGGCTGACAGCTGCTGGCTTGTCGTAGTCCTTGTAGGTTCTGCTGTTAGTGTCCAAGCTGTCCGTGAAGTCGCTGAAGGTGTTCCCCAACTTTTGAATGATTGGAGGCTCGATAATATGCCTGTTTAAGGCAATTACTCAGTAGACAAATGGGTCCTTGGTGTCCTCGCCGAATCGTTCAGTCACCATGGCAAACTGACGTATGTCTGGTGACTTGCTGCTGGTCCTCCTTTTGCACACGATGTTTAGGCATGTTAGCTACAGGCTGGATGGATGGCTGGTGCGCACTTTGTTATGACTTACGTGGAATGATGTTCCACTGCGTATGAACGCATCGTTCCTTGACAGTAACTTATAAAGGTGCGAAGTGTGCGTCATAGGTACGTTGATCTCTTTATTTTGCTGATTTACAACTTCAGATAACACAGTAGCATTAAATATGTAGATTTCGGTGCTATATTTTGCGTGTATAAACTTTTATCTCGGAAAACGAGTCTGTAACTTAACTTTTGCACTGCAGTGTATAATAGAATTGACTGGCTTAGATGACGTGTGAATAAAAAGAAATGTTCTTTTTGGAATTGCCTTTTATTTAATACAGACAGATTTTGAAGTTGGACATATAATGGTTACTATAATTTAGGTAGTTTTTCTAAAGCAGTTGGTGTGCATGAGACTATAATCCACAAACGGGCATCTCTTGCATTTTTGAAATACAAGGGTTAGCGTTACAGCACACTTTTTCTTTTTATTGTAGATCAATAGCACACTTTTAGCACTATAATTTAACCCTTAATTAGTCGCGCGGGTTTTTGTAACGTTAT
>KZ872605.1:31890-43358 GCA_003456935.1 Machilis hrabei
ATGGCAAACTTGCTGTAAGCTTATTGGCTTGACAAGGCAAGTTTGATGCACGTTTGAATCAAGCTTATTGTGCTGTCTGGGGTGGCATCGGTCTAGCACGCGGTACGGCCCATCGAACCGATTGACGAACTTACCCACGATCGCTTTGGATTTGTCAGATAAGATGTGTGTCCTCCGTACCACTAGGTCACCTTTTTTCAGGACCCATTCGCGGTGGTGTTGGTCTAAATATTCCTCCTGCTTATACTGCTGATGCAGCTTGCGAGCCATGGCGTCTTCTAGCAGCTGGGTATGTGTAAGTTGCGGTCCTTTGCCGTCACTGTGGGGGTCGCCTCCTCCAGAAGAGTGTTGGCCACTTCCTCAGGGATGGGCTCGAGCGCATTAGATAGCGGTCCTCTTAGCAACCGTCCAAACAACAACTCTGCTGGGGCGTATCCGGTCGTACTGCTGGCAGTATTGTTTAAGCTGTAATTTACCTGGCACAGGTATTGATCCCAGGACCTATGATTGTCCTGCACGTATATTCGGAGTTTCGTCTTAATATCTCTGTTCCGACGCTCAATAGGATTTGCGCTGGCGCGCCACGGTGTTATAAATTTTAGATGTACATTCCAGATGTCGCAGATACGTTTAATTTGTTTTCTCCGGTGTGCCAAGGCATTATCCATGAGTAGATGCTCCAGTGCCCCGAAAACGGCAAACACCTGTGCTTCCAGCTTACCGACGATTTCCGACGNGGTGGCTTTGCGCAGTGGTATGAGAACTATCCACTGGGTGCAAATGTCGACTATTGTTAAGATGTAATGGTTCCTCTGCTGTGTTCTGGGGTACTCCCCCATAAGGTCAAGACTGAGCTGGCACCACTGTTCCATGATGTTATGATGTCTGAGTAACCCGGCTTTGCTCCGATATTCTGGCTTGGATAGCTGGCAACGTTCACACGACCGCACGTAATTAACGGTGTCTTTCACCATGCCTTCCCAGTTGGCATGATCCTTAAGATATCTCAGCGTCCCGAAAATACCTGGGTGCGCCTGAGTATCGCTATCATGGGCGTAGAATAGCACCGTGGGTACGAGTTGCCTAGGTACCACTGGTAACCATTCCAGACATCCATACTTGGAAGCGAATATTTCTTTACGGATGGCATCACTGTAGTTGATCATGGTGCGATATTGTAATACCCCGTGCTCGGTTAATCGGTAGCTGCTCTGTCCTTAATAGCGTGAGGGCCATAACTTTGTCTCTCGGTAGCTCCTGATGTTGCAAATAGTGCATGATCGGTGCCAGTTCCGTGTCGTCACGTTGATGTTGTGCTAGTTGATCTGGCACTGACGTGCTCCACGGTAACGGTGGCGGCACGGTATGCCCTCTGACGACGCAGATTTGGTACGACGGGACATCAAATCTCGCCTCATCATCCACTGTTACGTCGGTGCTGTGTCCGTCGCCTTTAACTCTTGAGAAGAAGTCTGCCACTTGATTCAATACTCAAGGCACGTGCGTCACAGAGAATATCGCCCATCTTTGAATCATGGCATTCAGTGATTTCATTTTTGCTAAATACTTGAGTGCAGCGCTGTCGGTGTAGACTGTGAAGTGGTGACCTTCCAGCCAAATCCGGAATTTTTCAATCCCCTTCACCACGGCTAGCAACTCCAGTTGCACGATGGCATAGTTCTGCTGGTGCTTGTTGAGTATCTTGCTACAAAATCCGATAATCTTCGGGTTCACCAGCTCTCCTTGAAACAACACAATAGCGATACCTGTCTTAGACGCATCGCAGGCAAGATTGAATTCCAATTCATAAGCAGGCCTAATCAAAATTTTTGTCTTCGCTCAAGATGTTCTGGCGGGTGCGGAAAGACCCTTCTGCCTCTTTTGTCCACCGAAATCGTTTTCCCCGAGGATTTATAATTTGGTGCAATGGTTTAAAAAGATCGCTCGCGAATTGTATGAAGTCATGCAACCAGCTGACGATTCCCACGAAGTGATCCAGCTGTTTCACGTTACTCGGGCGTGGAAATGCCTTGATGGTTCTCACCTGTGCCTTCGTGACTCGGTTACCTTCTTTGGAGATCCTTACCCCGAGGTACACCACTTCCGACTGCAAGAAAGTGCACTTGTCGAGTGAACACTTAGCCCCGGCTCGTTCAAACTTCGTTAGAATGTCATCTACGGACTTTATATGTTCGGTAACGAAAGTCCCGTATATAATTATGTCGTCAAGTTAGATGAATCAATCCACGCCAATGTGGCTTCGCAAGATCGTATCCAGACAGTGTTGGAAGGTGCTGGGCGCTCCACATAGCCCTAACGACATCCTGGTGTACATGAACAGGCCAAACTCAGTGAGAAAAGCCGTTTTGGCTTGGCTGGTAGCTTCCAATTCGATCAAATGGTACGCCAGTCGTAAGTCGAGATTAGTGAAGATTTTGTTGGACGACAACTAGCCTTAAATTTCCTTTAAATTGTGCAACGGGTACATCGAAATATTAACACTCATCAAGTTTAATTTCCTCGAATCTAGCACAGCCTCGAGGTTCCATCTCGTTTCTTGACGAGGACTGTGGGCGAAGCCCACGCCGACTGACTTCTGGTAATTATGCCCAAATCCAACAGACGTTCCAATTCGCCTTTCAACGCGGCGCGGTAATGTATTGGGGTCAGTCTCAAACGTTGCCGAACGGGAGGTACGCCCCCGGTATCGATATAATGGTAAAACCCGGCAATGTGACCTAATATATTTTCGAATAGCTTGTCATGCTTCTTTATAATGGGCATGACTCGAGGGTCAATTGCGTGGTCTATAGTCGGTTCAGTTTTCTCGGGTTCTTACGTTAACACCAACTCATTTGTGGAGTCATTATGCTCAATAGCGTTGACGACACATTCGTCGTTCGTGGCCGCGTGCCTTTGCGATAACGTACAGTCCCCCTGTAACTTGTTCGAGACGATGTCTTCCTTTGCAGCGCAGCTTATATCTTTATCATCAACTCGTACAACCTTTTTTCCTATGAACGGTTCGTACCGATGTACCGTTTCTAGAATATTCGTTGGACTTTCCCGTTCCATTTGACGTTTAACTTTTACTATTCGACGATTCTCGAGTTTTCGAGTTTTCGCGTTTCTACTACCTCTTATCTCCTTTGCGGACGAAGTTTGCGGCCCTCATGCTTGTTGCCTTGTCTGCTTCGACTGTTGGCCAGTGCACGGCCTATCGTCCTTGTGTGCGTCATCCTGCAAATGCTGATTTTCGGTAATTCCGTCTTGTGCATCGCTTACATATGGCGTAATTGGGGCGCCCGTTTTCATAATTTTCTCTGCTTTGGCGTCAATATCCTCGGTTCCAGATAACTGTTCCGTATGTACAACCAGACATGGGATGGTTCGTCCATCGGATGTTCTTGCGTTTCATGATTTATGGCTTGCATCTCGGCTTCTGAGACTATTTCGAAATTCACGTTCTTAGCGTCTTGTGGCAACTCTAACCCTTTTCCGTCCACAACACAATAGTATTTCCCCTGCACAAAATCTAAGTGCACCTGGTACTTTTGTAAAAGGTCTGCACCTGGTACTTTTGTAAAAAGGTTTGTCCCAACAATACGTCAACAGGTAAGTTGAATTAAAAAGATAAGTTTTCACATAAAACCTCTTTCCTGCATACAACATGCGTACATATACGTAACCTAAGGTTTTCTGAGAATCAGTGGCACTATCGAAAGGTATTGTCTCTGGATAAACCAGGGTTGGTGGCACTAGTGTATTTCTAATGACATTTATGTCAGACCCACTGTCATATAGGCACTCAATTTCGTGTTCCTGGTGTAACATCGCCCAAAATTTACAATGGTTGGTATACCCTTCTCTCGTTATCGACAAATATTTAACTTTCGCTTGCTATTCACACGGAGTTATTTCCTTGAGAGATGGTTTACTTGTGCCCACGTCGTTCTCTCTCTCGACGGGGTCTAAGCGTTCTTTCGCTCATTTACGTCTTGCGTCGTTCCAGTTTGGTATGGAGTCATTGCTGAGTTGACATTGTCTCCGTTAACTTCCTCGTTGCGTCTCTGTGAATCGATATATCATCCATTCTGCTCATTGCTCCGGTTCTCCGCATAGTCTCTATTATAACCATAATTTCCCTTTCTATACGGTCTGTTTCGCCTCATTTCTCCCGGTTCCTGGTTCAGGTTATATCGGAGTCCTCCAGTTTGTCTATCATTATAATTTCGGTCATGGCGAAAATATTAATTTCTCCCTGGCATCGGTGTACCTTTTCCAAGATTTCTGTCATTTCTTGGGCTCCAGTCCTGATTCCTGCGGTAAAACTGGCCTCGGTTGCCATAGTATCTGGGCATCGTATAATACTGTTTGTGTAAGTCACAGTTGCGTCCCCCAAACCCGTTTCGGTTCGCATATAATGTACATGCAGCATCTCTCATATTATTACACTGACAATAGTAAAACCTTCATCTATTCTGGGCGCATTAGCTCTTAATTTATCACAACGACCATTCATACATGCTTCCATACATTCACTCCGTATGCATCCCACAATAACTTTATTACATTCATTCTGGTGTTGGTATACGTGATGGCTATCACACGCGTTACTTCGTGACACCTCTAAATTCTGTCCTAATTTCCGCTCCTTCCCCCATCTGTCTTTGGTTTCTGCCTTTGGCTTGTTTGATCATTCAAAACCTGAATTTGATTGACCTGGTGTCTACCGTGTCTGTTTCTCATATGCGCCTCTTTGAATATCTTGTCGCCTGTCATCTCTAGTACAGTTTCGAGTATAAGTGTTAGTGTCGTTGAGGTAGTTACCTTGGTGTAAAAACGGTAGCTTATCGTCATTCCGGCCATTATTCTGGTGTAAATATGGTAGATTGCCGTAATTCTCGACGTTATTCTGGTGTAAATATGGTAGATTACCATCATTCTGGACGTTTGGTGTAGTTGTATTGCGGGCTCCCTGCTCATTTCCATCGCGGAAGTGAAACGTGCGTATGTCTGCTTCGACCCGCTCAATCAACTCACCGAATGTTCTCGCGTGACTACTTGCCTTTTGTACAGTTTTACGTAGGGGGCCTTGACATCCCTCTATGAGCAATTGGCAACGTTCATCGTTCGGTAACGGACGTGTTAGCATTAGATTTCGCGCTCTCATTCAATTGGCAAATACAACAAAGGTCTCATTCGAATGTTGCTCGTCCCGGTACAAGTAACGTTTGGTAAAGGTCTATGAGTGTTTAAAGAAGCTAAGGAACCTTTCCTCAAATTCCTGATAATCTTGAATCTCGGAACAAATCGATTCAAACCAACTACTGGCTTTCCCACGAAACAGTGGTTCTAGTTTCTGAAAATCGGACATTAAATCCAAAGTAGCAAAATTGCGTCGAATCTTGTCTAACCATACCCCTGGGTCGATGTGGCGGGCAGGATCAAAGATTAAATGTGCTGGCGTCACATCTTTGAGTGTTATCTGGTATCGTAAATTGCCACTAGTTTTTATCTCTTTGTCGCCAGTTCTGCATGACCGGTCTTGTGTCGCTTCGGGTGAGCGAACTCTCGAGTGAGAACGTGAGGTCTCTTGATTTAGTGCTGGCTGGTAGTGACCGTTTCGGTCTACTCGCCAGTCATGTAGCTCTGTTTCCCTTCTTTTTTTTTAGTGTTAGTGCCCCGGGAACCGCCTGTTGGCATTACTTCCGGGGCGTTACCAACTAACGTTCATGGCCACTTTTTATTCCGACGTTGTGCACACACTTAGGACAACACAAGTGAGTGCTCGTACGTATGCCAACACAAGTGCACACACTTAGGACAGCTGAAGCAAGACACCCATGCTCTAGCCAGGAATCGAACCTGGGACCTCCGGCGTGCAATGCCACGGGACTAACCACTAGGCTACCGGGACCGACAACTCTGTTTCCCTTAACTCAACCTTGGGTGTCCAGTCCCCATGGGTCGGTTGCACCATCGCTCGTCGGTTAATATCTTCCTGTTTTGGCGGGGTGTACGACGTGTGCGCGGCCTGTCCAGGTTCTGGGTAGGTTTGGGTCATCGTCGGTGGTCGTATCTGTTCGACTCTGTCCGCTAATATATGCACGTGGTCAGTCAAAGTCCATAAGTCTCCCTGGGTTTCTGCGATTATGTCTGCTAATTGGCTTAGACGGCCCTCATGATGTGTCAAGGTCTGAGTCGTGTAGAAAATACGTGTGGTGTGACTTTTGAGTTGTGCATCTAACTTACTGGTGTAGTGTTGTAGGTGTGTCATGTCTTTTCGCACCTCACCTAGATCTTGTTCGACCTCCCCTACGTGATTAATCAAATCTGTAATCTGAGGTACGAATTCCTCCATCTTCCCGTGTAGGGTTGTGTACTGCATATTACAGCTGGCTGATACCTCTTGTATCTGGGTTACTAAATAATCCATCATAGTCTTCTGTTGCAACAGCTGTGCACTCATGTGCTCTTGATTTAACACTCTGTCTTCCACGGTCATGACTTGCGCAAGTACTTTCTTTTCTACTGTTTTGACTTGGTCAAGTACTGTATTTTCTACTGTTTGGACTTGGTCAAGTACTTAAGTTTCGACTGTTTTGCCTTGATCACATACTTTATTTTCTACTGTTTTGACTTGGTCAAGTACTGTATTTTCTACTGTTTNTTGGTCAAGTACTTAAGTTTCGACTGTTTTGCCTTGATCACATACTTTATTTTCTACTGTTTTGACTTGGTCAAGTACTGTATTTTCTACTGTTTTGCCTTGGTCAAGTACTTTAGTTTCGACTGTTTTGACTTGATCAAATACTTTATTTTCTACTGTTTTGACTTGATCAAGTACTTTATTTTCTACTGTGGCAAGGTTCTGAGCAACTTGCTGTACTTTGTTTTCTACTGTTTGGCCTTGGTCAAGTACTTTATTTTCTACTGTGGCAAGGTTGTGAGCAACTTGGTGTACTTTGTTTTCTACGGTTTTGCCTTGGTCAAGTACTTTGTTTTGTTCAATGGTCATGTACATGGTTATGTTTTGTGTTCAACGTTTCATGAATGTCTGCAGGTCGGCCCACGCCACGTCTGGGGTGGTCCCTGTCTTATGGGTCCCAGTCACCCGGCTGTCCCGACGTATACTGTGTTTGCGTGGGGGATAACGGAACGCGCCTAGTTATCGTTCTCAAACTCTTTCGCGGAGTTACAGCTGTACCTGGTACACTTTCCTTCACCTCCTCCTCTTGTGTAACTTGTATACCTTGTCCTACCTCCATTGTATCTGGATTTTTACAAGACTCTGGTGATATGCTGCCGCATTCTTTGTGCGTTGGGGACCTTGTAGTTTCCTCTACGTCTGACATGTTTGACATGATCGTCCTTACTAATCAGCTTTCTTTATTTGTGATTCACAGTTTTATTCTCCCATGCGGTATTATGGAATTCCGATCAATTTTATCGCGACAAACACATTGAAAGTTACTCTTTTTATATTTGAGCTTCACGTTGAAAGTTTATCTTTGTATATTCCAGCTTCACGCTGAAACTTAATATTTTTATATTCCAGCTTCACGTTGAAAGTTAATCTTTTTATATTCCAGCCTCACGTTGTAGGGTGCCACTCTTTTTATAACAGTCTCTTACCTTGCGGTAGAGCTTCCGCGGGGTCGTCGGAAGTCCGCATAAAATGTCCTCTACCTCAGCGGTCTTGCCGACCCTCCACCTCTGTCAGTGGAAACGAGGGGCAGGTGCGTAAGATCGCACGAAATCTCATCTGTGTGCTGTTACCTCCGGCAACAGCGAATGGTGGGTTCGGGTTTGCTCACTCGGACCGGAGAACGCAGAAGACCGCACCTTGGGTTTATAAGGGTAATTATTCTGAGTGTCGCTAGCTACACCCTGGAAAGAAATCTCCGTACAGAGATGTATTTGTACACAACAGTTTACTCTAGTGTAACAACAGATTTCAAAGTAAACTCCTCTCGGTCACAACGCATTACCTTTATTTTCTGAGTGTTAGTTCGTTATAATAGGTCACCCTAACTAATTTAAGGATCCTTGCGTATCATCTAAAAAGCGCCTTAAAGCTAACCTTAATCCCTAAGCAATTACAAGTATGTATTTCATCAACAATTCCACTAAATCGGTGGGTACGTCGGACACGATCTCCGTGTGCCGCACTGAGTTCAAGTGCTACCCACTTTCGTTTCCTAGTTTTCACCTCCTCTAGTAGGCGGTGTACATAAAAATGCTCACACTCGGTCGGGGTCTACCAACTCGGCGTCTGTAATGCTGTATCTAGAGTTCACAAGCGTTCGTTATCTAACAACTCGGCTTCTTTAGTGCTGTAAAGAGATCTCACAAGTTACTTAGGTATTGCTGTACTTAGCTGGCACAATATCTCTGTATCTAACGATTCTGCCTACTTAGTGCCGTAAAGTGTTCTCACAAGTTACTTCGGTATTGCTGTACTTAGCTGGCACAATATCTCTGTCTCTAACGACTCTGCTTACTTAGGGCTGTAACTATTTGTTGCAACTGGCGACATTAGTGCTGTACATCGCGGTCACAGGAATCATAAATAATAGAAAGATAGCTTACCAGAATTCCACAACCTACATAAGTGCTTTGTGGGGAATGGGCTTGGGCAAAGTTATCAAATCGTACGTCACCCGCTAAGCTTCTACGGCCCAAAACTATCCAGAAGTTGCTGTAGAAGAAATTCTACATTACTTCCTACTCTCTCTAACTACGTTCATTAGTATTTCTTTTTATCATTTACTTACGTTCTGGTCTCGATTCTTACGTCTTGATTTATACAAGGTTTATCACATACCTATTTTAGGTGCTGGTAGGGGATTTAACTTTCCCTTTATGCTTTTCAATACATTANTCTCAGGAACAAGCAAGTATTAACAAATCTTTCAATGTTATGTTTTCTTGCCATGACAACTTCCTTGCAGGGTGTAACAAACTCTGTTTTCCTGTTTACAGTTGTCCACGGTCAAACTCAGGCACAATACTTGTGTATTTTCTATATATCTATACTGAAAATGACCTATGTACTTGTCGTGCGCTGTGGAAACCGATATGGTTCCACTGTAAGAAACTAAGTTTCCTGTAATACTCCTCCGACGAGTTGAAAGGTAAATCACCACAAGAGGTTTACCAACTCCTCAGTTCCTCGTCCACAGGTAAAGCAATGCCACAGCTGATTAGTCTAACTTCTCTCATTGTGACAATCCCAATGTTTTACAGCATCAGTTGAGAGGTCCTTTTCAACAATGAAAATATTTAAAACTTATTCACGAAATATGACTGGTTAGATACGGCTATCAAACCTAAGACTCATTTCAATTGAATCGGAATTGTTGAATCAGCTGAAAGATAGTGGAACATTCTTTGATACTGTGACTCACCATATTGCCTCAGCTGAGCGGCACTTTGAGTTCACCTACAAGTAGCTGTAGACTAAATTGGAGTGAGTATGTTTTTAATTTTAAACAATAGTTTGAAAATAAGTCAAATGTAAAGAAAGATATACATAGTCTTCAATTANTATTGGGTGATACTGCATAAAGAATGACCAAACATTATGAAATGCCTAGTTTCCGGGATTGTGAGAATGAAAAACGGAACAGCCAAGATTTTTGACGAGATTTGTACCTAAAAATCAAAAGTTTGAACAAGGAAATTATGTGTTGTAAATTGTCTTGTGTTTGGCAAGTATATTTTTATTATCATATGATGTTGTATGTATAAAGGATAACATTTTCTCTAAAGGTTACGCATGACGTCATGAGCTGAATTAAGTTGTAAAAGACAGGACCAATGTAGTCAGAAAAATGACTTGTAACAATGGTCACAATCATTAAGAATATCGACGGTAAAATTATGCTTATTTCTGAAAGATAGCAAGGCGTAACAGCCACACCTACTTACTGATTGTTTTCTAGTCCTACGAAATCGTGAGCTCAGCCTTTTCGTCATAGAATGCATACTTCTTTTGAAAATAGATTCTTCACCGTCTACCAAATCCCCCATGATGACACTGACAAGTGCGTACTCCATGAGCGAAAGAAACACGAAAATAGTGCACGTAGACATGAAAACATCTATAGCCTGTAAATGAAACACATAGCACATAAAAAACTGTTGTAATGAGGAACGTTACTTTGTAATAGTTAATACTGTTTTTGAACCATGTTGTGCATGCATTCGTAATACAATTTTATTAACCATACCCACCGCAAATTTTTAATATACACTTGAAAGTGTAAAATACACAGTATAGTTGTCTTTTTGTCTGACCGACGTAGTTAATATCGTTCATAACTTGAAGTATCGCGGAATTACCTTTTGTTTCATAACGCAGTGTTAATTTGTACCTTTCCAGTGTCTTAACAGATGGGCTGTATTATGCTATTTACATTGTGATTGGTTATCTATTTGTGAAATGAACGACAGTATTCATGGTACAAGGAGCTCAAGCAAAAGATATATCTGTCTAAAAATCAGTTTTCTCGGCACCAAACATGTATGTAAGCGCTCAATCCATGAAATAATAATAAATAGTCAAACTTCAATACAAATTTGTTTAGTGCAGCATATACACCTTATAATTCCTCCTCGGTACCCTAAAAAATAAAAAGGTTCGTCAACTCTTAGCTAGGTTCTATAACAAACTATCCAAAGAGACACTACCTTACAGTATGCGTCACCATACTAATCCCCAGTTCATGGCTAACGTTGTTATAAATTATTTCCTTTCCTTCAGATTAATTGAAATATATTAAAATAAAGATTGCGCAGTTTATTATTCAAAACATATATGAGCGCCACGGTTTTCAACAGGTAAAAATTAAAATTAGAGGCACGCAAAAAAGTACGCAAACATTAAAAAAGTATTTAATACAGAGGGTTAGTAAAGTGTCATATTGGATAATATTGTTGATTTATTTAGTAAAGAGAAAGTATTAATTAATGGAAATGGTAATGTCATATTAACAAACAAGTTCATAACATGTACACTAATAAAGTTGAAGAGTTTTTAACAAAATACTTCCATGTCATAATAAAGGTAGGCGCACACTTGCCGTCATCGGACTGACCGCACGGATCGGATTTTATTATTATATACATTGTTTCAAATGAGCCTGCGCTCACCTGTCCGCATCGTACGTATCGATGGTTGGCAATGCCGACGGATATTCCCGAGGGGCGCATTCAATCCGGTTAGGCCATACGGAGCGGATGACGTCATCGGGATTTCCCGAAAAGTGTGCGCACACCTCTCACGCCGTTGTTACGTCTTCATTCAGTCAGTTTACAACTGGTGAATTTACCAAGTCGTTCGTCATGGATTCAGCGCAATTGATTGTCATTGTGCAAGAATAACGTATGATACTCTCCGCATTCCACTCTTTTTTTATTGATTTTGTGAACCCAAATTTTGCGTTTTCGTGCCCGTTTCT
>KZ872609.1:52356-62405 GCA_003456935.1 Machilis hrabei
AATGGCGACCTCCAATCAACAGCAACATGTGCTTTTGGGGAGGAAGAAGAGAGAGAGCTATGTTGCCAAACTTACTTAGTTTGCAACTGCCTTCAAACCTATATTCCTCTGTGAAGAAAAAAGTGTACCAACAATGACGTTTATTTTTTATGGGCAGTC
The DNA here is from genome assembly GCA_003456935.1 of Machilis hrabei. NCBI lineage: Eukaryota > Metazoa > Arthropoda > Insecta > Archaeognatha > Machilidae > Machilis > Machilis hrabei. Next base: position 52,516 of record KZ872609.1, read on the forward strand.
ATATTGAATTAGAATGGCAAAGTCCTCGCTTCCTGGTCGGGAAGTCCGAAGTTCAAACCCTGTGGAGGATAACATCTCCTGAGTATAATGGGTTATCCTACGAGTCTGCTTGTAAAGTACTCTACATTACGTTATGATCGTATGTGTCTTCTAGGTGGGATGTTAAATGTGAGGTCGCATTGATACGTATTCGGTGTAAAAGTATCCACCACCGGCTATTGTCAAATGACTGGCAAATTTCAATTATCCTAAAGCGTGTTACAACGCTTAAATATCAGAAACGTCGGCTCATAAACTCGTCGCAAATTAAGGTTAGCTACTGGCTTCATTTCTATGATGATAATAACGAAATATTTGTGTAGTAAGGGGGACGCTCTTTTGCAACACAGAGATAACCGACAGCAGGTGGAACATTGTAATAAAAAGTGAAAAAGTGACATATGAATGGCATACAAACAAAAGAAAAAAAAAGTACAAAGGCTTGACATATGCACATCGTATTCCACACATATCGAAAAAAAATCAACTTTCGATTGTTATACTTATTGAACAAAGAACACATGTTCGGTAACAACAGCTATGAGCGTAGTCTTATCAGAAACCGTCATTTTTTAATATTTATGTATGCGAGACAATGTGACATTTGGAGATTGTATCAGTCATCCCTTGGGATAATGTATTCATAATTGCTTCAGAGGTACAATTAAAAAGTTCAAAGAAGAAGAAAAGTGTAATTATTAGGCTAACCTCGCGGAGACTCCAACCTCCAGATGCAGGTGCAATGGTCATTGTTATTGCTGATTTTGTTTATAATTATGAGGTAACTCTTGTTTAAGCAAAACGAAAGTGCCATTAAGGAGCACGAAGAAGAGAATTGCATGTTAAATCATATGCTTATATCATTATCGAAACATTTAGATAACGAATTTGATAACTTATAAGGTATGAATAAGTAGAAGCGTGGGTACCATTAAGCACTATAGTTGCTCGCTCTTTTATGAAAGTGTAACCAANCCTATTGAGTTTACACCTTTAACATTGTTTTAAAGTGGTGGTTTATGCAAATATAATTTTTTTTTCATACAGGTGCTGACACCCCGCGGCGATTTTCACATTTTTCTTACTGGATAATTGATCAAATAAGCTAATACATACTTAAACCTATCTTGCTTAAGACCTAGCATTGCTGAGCTCCGAAACTAGTTAGAATTGTTTCGAGTGTATTCAGAAAACCTTTTTTTAGTTAGTTCTGGTTAAACAAGCCCAACAGAACATACCTTGTACCATATAGCAGTTATAATTAAATCGCTTAAGTCAAGACTATATTGATAGGAACTTGATAACTAACTCTCTGCACAGCAGAAATTGATTACCACAGCAGACGGTTAGTAGACCCCTAATCAATTTCCTTTCAATATAGTCTTGACATAAGCGATTTAATTATAACTGTTATGTAGTACAGGGTATGTTATGTACGGCTTGTTTAGCCTATTTCACCTTACTTTAACTAGNACTAACTAAAAAACGTTTTTGTGATTACACTCGAAACAATTCTACCTAGTTTCGAAGCTCAGCAATGCTGACTCTTAAAACGAATATAGATTTATCGAAGTGCATGCTTAACATTTCAAAACCCAAGATTCCAGCACCGTTTAATGTGGGCCAAAATATTACCCACCACTGTAGAAAATAGTTCACAATTCTAATGAAATACCAAGATTCTCAGCGGGAATCGAATCCATATTCCACTGCACGGGGTGCCCACAGTTGTACGAGACACGCCTTGAAACTCTCAATAACTGGGGTGCATAGAACTAGGAATAATATACTAGACCAGAAAAACAGAATAGTACGTTAAGTAATTTAAGGTTAGTTTAAAAGGCCCACATAAACGGAAGGATATGTACTCTATTACCTAAAATTAGTAGAAAAGGCCTAATGTTTGTGGTTCCAATACCTACTGCCAAACGGTAGCTGTTTACTTCCTCAGCACGGCAGCACAGATTTAAAGGCTTAATCGCTCTTAAATTACATTTTAGACTATGATAATTGCTCATTTTCTACTAACTTTAGGCCGTAAAAAACATTTTCCAGTGCTTTGCGGACTAGTGTATCTCTTGGTGCAGGTAAAGTTCTGTTTAAGTTAACCATTAAAAAAAAACAGTGATAAGTTAGGATAATTAAAAAAACAAGGACATATTTGGTGTCCAAAAACTTGTAGCAAAGGCCTAATGAGTATGGATCCCTTAGACCCTAACCTATTCCTGAATCCTGAAAGAGGCCAAATATCTTAAAGGTTTACCATTGACTTCCTAAACATATTAGGACATTTTAAAGCGCTTTTATTCCTTTTAAAATAGGTTTCAGAACCGAAATAATTCGGCCTTTTCTAATAAATTTAGACCACAGCGCATTTTTCCGTTTTTATTTTTAATGCCCTAAGTTGTCGCCTGTCTGCTAAGTGAAGTTTACACTGTTGTAAGTTAATCACTAAACCCAATGAGTGAAAAGCGTTAATTGGGACACTGAAGTAAAAGGCCACGTTCAGTCCTAATAATTATGGTTTAAAACCTTGTCCTGAAACAGGTTTAGATCTTAAGAATAGCCTATTTGTTGCTTTCCTCAGCACCTGAAAATATATTTATGTATTTTCTCTTGTGTAGAAGCATATTTAGGTACCATGTGCACTAGGATAGGTCTACTTTAGACGAAACAAACCTTTCCTTATTAGGAACCAGTTTATTGTGCATCTACGCTAATTTCCTTAAAACTTTAATTCCATATCTCTTTTAGGGCGTTGGTTTTCTGTGTAGTTTACTGTAATGTTTCTACCCCGGAGCAATAATTTTGGTTCAGACTATATTTTAACGATAGGCTACATGTTTTATTGATATGCTTCTGAACTAATATTACGTGTACATGCGAGAATGACCCTATTTCAACTTAAACAAATACTGCGGCAAAAACCTCATTTATGCTTTGTTATATGTAAACTAATGCTGATTGGTGTTCTGTCTTTGCAAAAGGGCGTAGTTCTCTGAACTTAAAATCGGTTTAAGTGTGTGTTAAGGGCCAAAACGACTATTTTTTGTTGCCATTAGCGAAATAACAGCTTCGTACATCTTCACACATTTTTTCCACCACTGATGCCCAAGTGTAAACAATTATTGGCTGGGCGTGATGAGAGAGAGGACCGCTGTGCGACTCCAAACCGCTAATTACACCAATTGCACCACACCAAAAAAACAGGGGCGTAATCAAAAGGCAAAGTTGAGGTCCCTTGACAACCCTTACTTAACGAAGAAGTTGACGTGGACGAAAGAGAAAAATAAGTAAAGGGTCAAAGCTGGCATAACCTATATTTTGATGATAACTTTCGCTACCAAAACATGCTCTACTGATGATTTTAATGATCGCTTCTAAAAAAAAAAGACTCATGATAGCATATCAATCCATTAACTTGTGGGTAAATACAATGTTTATCAAATATTTTTCAACGGAAAACTACATCTACGCTTAGCTTTTATACAGGATGAGACATTTAAGTTGACACAAATTAATATCTCGAAAACAAAGCACTTTACAAGAAAACTNTTCACACAAAATTTGTTTTGTTTTAAAGGGGAAAGAGGACAGTATTATTTACTTTTCGTCTGGTAGACGTTTTCAAAGTCGTTTGATGGTAAACGTTGGTTTTTCAAATAGGAACCTACATTTTTCTTTGCAGATTCGAATTTTACGCAAAAATACAAGCAACTTTTGTCTGAAACATTATTTTATACAAACCGTATTTTTAAAGTTTTTTAATATTAAGGGTGGATTTGGTAATTTTACAGACTCGTGGTAATAATCTCGATACATACATTTTTCCAAATAAATTGTTATTTTTGAACGAAAAAATGGGTTGAAGATTTTCATTTTGTAAATAATCAAAGAAAAATAGAAATATTAGTGTTCTTAAACTTCTTTATCGGGATTCTACATACAGCGAGTTATTTACAGAGTACAAAACGGACTTTTAATGTTCAATTAACCCTTTCCCTGATCATTTTTTTTTTCGGAAAATGTAAATAAAATGCGTATTTTTACGAATACAACACTTTGTTTACACCACTTAGCACGTGCTTTACTGGAAAATTACAAGTGAAGCTGCGCCTGCCATCTAGCGGCAACGCTGGGAACTCATTACACAAACTAAAATATGAGTCGCATGGACATTCATATGCATTGAAAACAGAGTTGGACGTGGAAGTCACGTCAAAATCAGGGAAGGGGTTAACTTTAAAAATATGGTTTGTATAAAATAATGTTTGAGACAAAATTGTTGCTTGTATTTTTGCGTAGAATTCGAATCTGCAAAGAAAAAATATAGATTCCTATTTGAAAAAAAAACAAAGTTGACCTTCAAACGACCTTGAAAACGTCCACCAAACGAAAAGTAAATAATACTGTCCTCTTTCCCCTTTAAAACAAAACAAATTTTGTATGAACAGTATTTTTGCCACTGATTCTACACGTGGTGGTGGGTGCTTTTATATCGAACATTTATCGATGGGACCCCACTTTAACGTCCCTCCCGGAAGACGCCTAGTATTATACCTTAGTGTAGAGTGCTCCATAGGCAGAGTCGTAGGATAATCCTTTATATTCAGGGCTAGGAGTCATTGACCTCCCGATCATGAGGCGAGCACTCGCCCACTATGCCAACTTGTCGGTTGAGCACTCACCCACTATGCCAACTTGTCGGTTGAGCACTCGCCCACTATGCCAACTTGTCGGTGAAGCATTCGCCCACTATGCCAACTTGTCCGTTCAAGACGAAGAATACCATTAAAAAAGTACAAACAAATTAATACAAACATTAATGAACTTCACAAAACCATCGAATATTGGTATCTATACAATACCTATGACGTAATGTCTAGATGTCTCGTAATCGCATTGCGTGCATTACAACTTACGAATACTCTTACTGAAAGGGCACACGCACTAGCGGTAGTGCGTGAGTTGATCAAAAGTGTGAATGGTAGGACAATTGCGTGATTGAAAGAGAACGACAGAATAGCGGCTTCACAGCTGAAGCACGTGACTTACACGCCTCTCTCGAATCTACACGAAGAAGTTCCAGCTGAACTTCGCATGATGGCTCCTTTTTTCTTCTTTTAATAGCGTAACACGCATGCAGTTCTTACATACGTGAAGCTAGCATGACTTCAGTTCGTGTAATCACTCCACAAATGTGTTTGACTCCTGCAGTTTGAAGATCAAACTTCAACGTTGACGCCTGTTTCAGCGTTCAGAGATTTTGCTCAAGAGTTTCATCAATCAGAATAGTATTGGCAGGTAGGCAGCTGTTCGCGTGTCTTGAAGCAAATAAGGCCCTTTGAGAAACGCAGCGGGTGAGCATTAAAAAAAAAAGACATGGGGGTTAAACCAGGACGTCTCAGTCGGTAATCGTGTGCTCAGCTCCCGGGAACTTACGTNGCAAGACACTCCTCTTAAATGATCATTAATTTAATTAAGAGTAATCTTGTTTACAGCATATTATACTTGATTATTTTTAATGCGAAATTTGGTAATTAGCAACTTAAAAGTCAGCAATACTCGGCTATTCGATGATGATCTGTAGTATTTAACGTCCTATCGACACCTGAGGGGTCATTTAAGGACGATGAACAATATTTTTATTGTGATTAATGAAGGCGAATGGAGATCACAAACATCCATNCCTTGCGTGGGATTCGAACCCACAACCTCTCGGCCCACAGCGCTCTGTCTAACCACGAGANCAACGGCTCTTCGAGTTTGCTAATAAGTATCATGATTTAATTAGTTCTCTTGAAGTAACATGAAACTCGTTCACAAGCACGACGGTACACACTTTGTGCCATATAACAGTTAATTATAATTAAGTCACCACATTAGACAATTTTTGTCCCCGGGGCCGATTTCTATCTTTGACTATAAAGGGTGAAGTGAGTGGCAAAATTAAATCATTCAGAAGTGTTATTGCGACGCGGATGGGGTCTTTATTCGACATAATTGTCAGACACAATCAATCAGCTACGACTGTAACAGGAAATTCGGTCCCGTCTGCGATGATGTCAGAAACGTGGGACCATAAACTCGTAAAACCAATCAATCAATCAACACTTGTGACAAGAAATTTCATCGCAGACGAGATATTTGAGGAGTAGATTCAACCTTTTAAATATTTCTCGATCTTTCCAATGGTGTTATCTGTACGCTTCTCTATACGTGCTACTATAATTTAGGGTGAGGCTAATTTTTATAAATATTTTATATATTTTTAATAACTTGTAATTTTAACAATTTCTCCACTCAGAGATGGTGCTGCATGTCTTACGACAGATTCATATATGTGATAGTTAATATCTCCACTCAGAGGTGGTGTTGCATGTCTTGCGACAGATTCATATATGTGATAGTTAATATCTCCACTCAGAGGTGGTGCTGCATGTCTAAAGACAAATTAGTGTACTGTATGTGACAGCCAACCTCGGAAAGCAAAACACGAACACATGAGTGATATGTCCAAAGATTGAAGATGAACAAATCCAAGCGGTGTCTAGGCCATGTAAATACGGGTCAAGTACATATAATTTCGTTAACAGCCTCAGTTACACCACATGTATGAACATCAGTACTGTTTGTTAGCTGATTTTACATCCACAAAGTAAGGCATCATACTCATAATGAGCGAAAGTGAGTATATTGTATGTAAAGTGTGTGTTCCGTGTTCACAGTCATGAAGCCCATAAAGTAGCAACGTGTTGAGTTGACCGCCCACTCCGCCTTCTTCAACGAAAGATTTAATGCACTTGAAGAGTGAGCAGGTGATCTAGGGAACCGAAACGATCTAAGGATGATCACGATCGCATTAGTAAAGCACTTGAATCATGTATGATAACCTGAAGCAGGAATGAAGTAAGAGGGGATATCTACTCGTCTAGTCTGAAAGAACGGGAAAATCAAGTTTTCCGAGTTCTAGAGATGTACATGATCAGCGTTAAGCACAAGAGAAAGACAGCTACATGTTTTAAGAATGAAGTGAGCAATTTTATTTTCGGTTACGCCTTTTCATGCTTAGGCCCTATTGGTGGCTTAAGAAATACCTTGATCGACCGATGTTCGCTTTTTGTTGTAGTTCCTATAGTTTAAGCTTTAAGCAGAGAGCTATGTAATTGGCGCGTTTATCAACTCACGAATTACTTAAATTTTTTGATGAACTTAACCATCAGACTGGTTTAGTGGTGGAGTACTCGCCTTCTAATAGGATGTACCTAGTTCAAACCTGAGTATAAAGGGTTCTCTCACGAGTCTGCCTGAAGAACTCCACACTAACGTATGATCGGAGGCGTCTTCCGGGAGGGACGTTAAAAGTGGTGTCCCACCGATTAAGTATTTGATGTAAAAGAACTCATCACCGGCTATGTGTCGAGTGAGTGGCAAAATTCAATCATTGTGAAGGGACGTTACAACGCGGATGGGTCCATTAGACCTTCGCGGTCAGAAACGTGGAACCATAATCTCAAATAATTATGTTGAAGAACTTGTTTTAGTTAAGGGGGCTCCTCAAATCCAGAGTAGAAATCACACTCTTGGACAGCAAAATTTCTCTATATCTGGCTGACGTGGAAAAATTCGGGAAATTGAAAAGGGAGAAACATAGAACAATGTCTTCAGTTCGTTTTTGCGTAAGGTTTTTTTTAAACTAACTGTAATCAATTTTTTTTAAGACAAAATGTTAGAATTTGCTAACGAACACACAGTAGATTTAAAAACAAAATAAACTATGTTTCTCACTTGTTAATTTCCCGGATTTGCTCCTAAAAAGCCAGGAATACAGCAATTCAAAATGGTGACAAATTTTGATAAAATGTTAGTGTTAATTTAAAAACCTGTATGTTTTATTTTAGTGTTAATGATGATGATGTGTTGTTTTTAGTCCCGTAGACATCATTTCGGTAATTATTAGGCTAATTATATCGTTCGTTGATGACATAATGAAACACGCGAAGTCAACCATTGTGCAACAACCAACACCTTCGTCAGGAATCGAACCCACGCTTCACCGCATTCGGGGTCCAACCTTGAAATATCTGACGAATATNCTACTGTTAAGACTACTTAATGTTTAGCTTTATTTATGGCTTACGTAGAACAAAATAAAAAAGTGATGTAACACAACGCTTAAACAGACTTTCGAGAATTTTATGGGTGTAAAATTTGTTTGAGAATCCTTTACATTACATAGATAAATTTTCTAAAATTTATAGGTACTCTAAAAAGTTAACATTTTATTTCAGTGTAGCCCTACTATTTATTGTAGCATGTTTTCTCTATTTAATGAAGCCAGAATTAAAACTAAATTTAATTCAATACTAACCGTTTCTCACCACGTCAATCCACTAGTTCCACTTCATTGAAATAAAACTAACCACTGAAAACGGGTATCCTTCCATCTTTTCCTTAATTGCGGTGTGATGCATGGACGTGTGATATTGGATTTCAAATATGAAAGTTCGATATTTGAGACCGAAATATCGATATGAAGTTTCGATGCATTCAAATTTCGAAAAATATCGTAATCAAATTTTAAAAAATACCGATATCGAATTTTGAATAGGCCTATTTTAAATTTCGAAAAATGTCTGTATCTAGTAGTTTAAAAAAATTTCTAAAAATAGTGATATCGATGTTTTTCAGAATTTTCAAAACTCGTTAGGTCTAAGGACATTTTTTAAAATTCTATATTGATATTTTTCAAAATTATATTACGATATTTTTTCGAAATTTGAAAGTATCGAAACTCGATATCGATGTTTTCCCGAAATTCGAAATTTTTGAAACTCAATATTTAGATTTCGATATTTCAAAAATATCCATCTATCGATATTGTAAAAATAGTGAAGTCGATATCAATGTATTGCGCATCGCTACTGCGATCCAACGCTTGTAGTATCAAGTGGACATCTTGATATACGAGTAGGCCCCTACCATAAACGATTGGCGGACAGACATCCTTTTTGCCAGATGGGACGGTACGGATTGGAGGCTGGTTGCGTAGCAACCGCATATGCATCGGCAATTCCAGCTTCCCATTGGCCTTCGTGAGCAAAAGGACATTTTCCTTGTCACCAGTAAAAAGCACTACGCTAACTGTTACAGCGTATGACAGAAATATTTAATGTCGATGTTAATTACAAACGATACGCGTTTATTTACAAGTGAAATTGAATAGCCTATATGTTCAATGTTATAGACATACATTAAAACGATCAATACAATTTTGGATAATAGGTATTTCAATAGCTGTACGCTATCAATACGAAGTTTATTTTGACAATACCCTAGTCAGGGGCGCAGCTACGATTCTTGTTTGTGGATGGTTTCAGGTGGTCAAAAATTTGGAATTATAGATATATTCTGAGGCACATGCAACTTTTTAAGTCTTGAATGAAAAATAATTATAACAATAATTCAAAAAATCTATAAACAACTAAGAAAAAAGAACTAGAATTAATGTTGGCTGTTAAACTCCCAAGCAGTATAGGGCTTACTGTGCTACTCATTTGTATGAATTTCCACTAGGCTGTAGGCTATAATCTTATATTTTAATCCCATCGTTTAAGGTGGTGCAACAAATCCAAGTCTACATCATATATATATTTTTTTACCTTTTTCTGCAACATTAAATAAACGTTAAAGACTTAACAACAAACTGCACACGCTATTAATTCTTGGACAAAAAATGGCTGCCCAAAGCACGAACGTCTCCTTAATCATAATAGCTATTCAGATAGGTATTTAACTCAGGTGCCAATTAAAACAGCCATCTAACGTCCATCGTATGCTCATTATGTCCC
>KZ872610.1:15028-26131 GCA_003456935.1 Machilis hrabei
TGGCCGTGGTGTTTCTGTAACGCGTCTCGTGATTCGACAGTTTAATTGCTTAATTATGGCTAAACCATTAGTCTGAAAGGTATGCAAAAAAAACATTTAATAATATTATTGGGTCCAAAGAACACGCTCTCCAATTTTTTGTACACATTTTTAAACACCCTGTACACACAATTACATGTGTTACACATGTCTAGATACGTCTATATACAAATGTGTTTACACATGACCTAAACATATACGACAATGGTTCAAAAAGTAAACAGACAAACGCATTTGGAAGGGGAATATAACAACGTAGGTGGTGTCATTGAGAGAGAAAATTATTTGGCCTCGAAACACCATTCACTCTATTTCTCTGTCTTGTTAAAGATTTCAGTAGTTCATTTTTAAACTTTGCCACTTCATTGCAAGATCGCACCCTAGTTAAACACTGTGATGTAATTTTTCTCTTGTTAGCCAAAGAACTGAAACATGCTGAAATTTGTTGAAGAATTTGTACTCAAAATGGAGAGCTGTATTAACCATTCAAAGATTTTATTTGTTGGTGAGTAAGCATTTTTGATGAACCATGAGCGGAAAATTAATCAGTTTAAATGAACTGTCTGAAAGAACTTGTTGAAAAGATTATTTTGTCAGATTACAGGATCACTGTCATCAAAATTTAGGACNCTGAACAATGTTCTCCATGATACTCAGGTTTTCTAAAACATGTTGATAGAGGAACACAAACAATCAAACATTCAAATTTGTTTGTTAACTGAAAGAACATTTTGTTGATGATGTGAGAATTTTTTAAAACAAATAATAATATAATATTTTATTCATCATTAGTGTGGCAACATATGATAAAGCATAGGTTTATCACTACAAACCCAAATCAAAACAGAGTATGGAATGGAAGACATTCAAAATAGTCAGCTACGATATTCTGATCTTGGACATTTAATTGAAAAGGGCAGAACTGTCAATAATGCTTTGTACTGTGAAGTACTAGAGAACAAATTCAAGTTGGCTATATGCCTCCCCCCCCCTAAAAAAAAGAAGTGGTGAGTTGTTGAGTAAAAGGTAAAAATGCTCAACCCCACTCAGCTGGACTAATGGAGGAAACAATTCAATGGTTGGCTAGTAAACTCTCTCATATATATACTTAAAAATGCTGTTAAAACGGAACTCAAAGGTCAATCAAAATAAGTCTATACTACTGGCATCAAAAAATAGTTTACAGGTGCGACAATTCCATCGCTTAGAGGGGAAAACACCATGTGAAATATTTGTNATTTTGTTGTTAAATACAGTCTTATATTAACAGCTCATAATTGCCTGTTTACTTATTACTGACCCTTATACATGAACACAGAAGTGCAACAACTGTACTGTATACACAGTATCATAAAATTTACGCAATGGATGATTTATGCATTAATAAACTTTTTTATCTGCTCTAAAATATTTACAATTATTGATGCACATTTACAACGTATTACCTAAAATATGCATGTATATGTTTCTCATGGTTCAAGGTTTCTATATATAACTAGTGTTACACATACAGGTTGTACATGTCCAAATATGATTACATGTCGAGCATGTGTACACTTACATTAATCTGTAACTGTATATAGATGTGCCAGAAATATGTCCAATATTGCCTCCAAACTGTCACATAGGTTATGCAAGTACACAAATGAGGTGACAAAATTAAATTTTTTATGCCACAAAACAATCATAATAAATATACTGATAATAAAAGTTAAAAAANAACGTGCATATACAATATATACAGGGCGAGTCATAGAAGAACACACTGAATCATTGACAAAATTATTAGTGATATGATCAAATGTTAGAGATGAAGGAGAAGGGTGTCGAGAGGGCACTATATACTGTACTTGTCTTTTTTACGGGTGGAGGCAATGAGTATGTTTTAAGTTGCATACTATTTTAAATGGACTCGTGTATTTTTTTTACACAAGAGCGACAGAAAGAATGACCCATATGAGTTAACGTCATTCAAAGCACCTTGCTGTAGACAAGTCAAATCACAACAAGTGACTATCGAAACAGTGTTTACACATACACTCAAGGTCCCACTTACATCACAACGAACATGATTAGAAGTGAATCACTATATAGTGAAATCTGAGAATGCCTAACTACACTCCCAGCAAAATAGAATACATCATTTAGTGCATAGTGCAAGTGACAAAACTTACAGGGAATCAGTCTGAAAAAGCGACATCCAAACCTTACTGTTATTTGGAAATCTGTCATGCATATTTGACACAGAAATCTTGGAAAGTATTGCATCAAGCGATCAGCAGAACTAGAAAGTATGGTAGTTATGGGATCAGTAGAGATAAATCCCCTATTAGCATTCATCAAAATCAAAATTTGCATTGTGTTTCTCAATCTATGGCACTAGGAATATTATGATTCAATCGGTTTTATCGTTATTGTTACTCTTTGCACGAGGTGTTTAATGACTACGATTGTGATTACAGACTTTAATTCTGTCAAATCGCTCAGAGAGCAATGTTCCACGATGCTAATTTTTTCACATGCACTGTTTTTTGTGGATGTGAATTTTAATAACAGAAGACAGTTTAATCAACACAATAATAATTTTTGATGTGTCAGAAATCCACATTGGCACCACTTGGGTTCGCATCAACACCAATGATCATTCAATGTATGGCGTATCATTATATTAATGGGTGTAAGTGGATCCATACTTTTAAATGGCACCCTTACTAGAGCTTGGTATGACAACTTAATATGCAATGAGCTGCAATTGCTCGTGACCAGGATGCAACCTCAATTTCAACAAGACAGTGCTCCTGCCCATAATGATCACAGTATCTCTCAATTAATGGATTGGACATGATGACCCTTTTGAATTTCTATGGAGATAACCACATCTAACTCCCATACCCTATTTTTTATTTTTATTTTTTGTATTTGAAAAATGATGTGTACCATCGAATATGTTACAGCAAAAGATAATCAATGCATTTCTGACTAAACCCTCAAAAGTGTTGACAGATCATTTAGAAATTGCATAGACCTTTGTAAATCAATATAAAGCTCCTGTTTGGTAAGTACTGCATTATTTCCTCAAGTGACTTTGACTCAAATGGGGCATTGTGTCTGTTACACTTGAAACTACAACACGTTGTAAAAAATGTGATTCCATTAAACCAAAATATCCATGACCTTGACACTTTCGCAATGTATCCACCCATAGAAAGACGAATACAGTAGGCAGTGCNCCTCTAACACCTTTCAACTTTCATCTGAAACATTTTCTTGAATCACTAATAATTTCAATAATATTTATATGGATTGTCTTACATGACCTGCCCTGTATATACAGGGTGATTCATAAGTGATGGTACAAACTTCTATGGTAGGTTCATGAGACCAATACAAATTGATATTCAGGAGTGACGTTTTTGTTTTAATCACCCCATTTTCGAGATATTTAATTTTTAAAATAATATGATAAATATGGCAACACTGTAAAAAAGAAACATTTCAGTACGGTACATTTGTTAAACAAAAGCTGTTGTTGAAGAATGTAAAGAATGTTTTTCAATTTTAAAATATTTTAACCTTTCAACTTTTAATCTGTTCAAATCCATTCAAGTTACCCCTAGTACGTGACTGAAAAAAAATTGTTGGTGCACGGGAGTTTCAAATCTGGTACAGCTTGGACATGAAGTACGAGAAAGAGGCAAAACCACTACTAACATTGAGCCATTCAGGAACAACAGATTTTATCTTACAAAATGTACTGAAATATTTACTTTTACAGTGTTGCCATATTTATCACTTCATTTAAAAAATTAATATATATAAAAAATGGGGCGATTAAAACAAAAGTCACTTTTGAATATCGATTTGTATTGGTCTCATGAACTTACCATAGAAGTTTGTACCATCACTTATGAATCACCCTGTATATATATATATATAAATTGTCATGTGTTCACAAACGCATATATTGCCAAATGTTCACATATGCATATACAGGTTACTTGTCACTTGAAAACAAACATTATACATAGTACGTTCATATTTATGTTGCGTTTTACATCAAATCATCACCTTAAAGGTCATTTAACCATTCATAATTATTTTGGTTTGCATTTCTAATACTGAAAATACACGATGCACGAAGTGCATAACGTAAAGTATATATTCCATGGGCTAATGCTTAAGAAAAACTGGAACGACGTTTTGTCCATAAATGTATTTTTATTTGTATCTAACATATACAGTATCATTGTAAGCACTTGATTGGCACATACCTATTACTAGTTGTAATATTAGTGTTAGCTACTAGTCGAGCTTAAGTATACGACCTCAACACACTCAATTGAAAAATGTTTAAATTTTACTGAGAAAATCTTACTCCCTCTGGTACTCAATCACCAGCTCGTGCCGACTACCAATGAAAACAATGGACCTGGTCTCTGAGCACATTCTGTTGATGTTCACAGGCTAATCAATTCTATAATTTTGTAATATTTATGAGTATATTCAAGCCACTGTGGCATATGTATTAATACTGATATTCACTCTGAAGCATATATTGAAGGAAAGATATAAATTTGACGCTGAGAAAATCTGTGTGCAGCCAGGATTTGAGCATAGGGCCTTAAACACTCCAATGTAATCAACACAAGGTGCTTAGAGACAGTGGTAGATGAAAAAAAAAAAAAATTATAATCAAGCAATCTAGGGGTGGAATATCCAGAACTTCTCTTTACCAGTTCAGCACCCTTTAATATTTTTGAGCATAAATATTATTCTCCAACACTTATTTACATACTTGCCATATGTAAAATATTATGTCCATTCCTGATTGTTATATTATTTTGAATTTAGATTATCATGTAGAATTTACTNTTGAACAAAACTGGACTGATTATTTGAGTTTATGGTCTAACAGCAGTGGCAAATGGTGAGTGACGTGTTGGGTGTGTGGACATTGTTGACTTGTCGTGTTTACTTCACAGGTACAGTATTTCTCATAATTGTGTAAAAATTATGTGAACTCTTTCAGAAAGTTTCCTTAACAACAGATATACAAACTTATGTGACATTGGCGACCTTAACTTACCGATAGATAAGACAAGAGCGCCCGCACGCCTGGTGCGCCACTCACCATTCGCCACTGTTCTGAATACGATGGTATAATAGACCCCCTCTGTGTCACAATGATGCTTCAGCATGACTGAATTTTGGCACCCATTTGACACATAGCCAATGGTGGGTTCTTTTACATCAACCACTTATAGATGGAACCCTACTTTTAACATCTGTCTTGGTTTACGCCTAAGATCATACCTTAGTGTGGAGTGCTTCACAGGCAGACTCATAGGATAACCCTTTATACTCAGGGCTAGAAGTCAGCCCCGGGATTTGAACCCGGGACCTCCCAATCAGGAGGCAAGAACTCTATCAGTAAGCCGACCTGTCAGTTGGACAAGACTGGAAAGATATGGAACATTGCACTTTATTCCTCACTGATCACAAGACATCATCTTCAATTCTAATGGCTAGCACATTGAGCTCTAGATTTGGGGTTGTGGGTTCAAGTTTCGCACAAGACACGGTGTGTGAAATGCATACATCTTCAATAATTTATTCAAAATGATATGTTTAAAATGCCTTCATTTGTTTGTGTATGTAGTACATTTATAGTTTTCCAGTCAAATTTTGGTCGACCAAACAGAGTATGAAATAAAAAATGTACTGTATCAAATGATAGACTATTCATTACATCTGAATAACTATTCCAAGGCAACACTGAACATTGGAAGACAGTTAAAAATCCAACCGTAAATACCACATTCTAATTCTCAACAATCGATCATTTATGCTATTCCCTATTTCTACTTCACTTTTCATTCATCAATGAAACTTCGTTTGCACATGAGCAATTGGCTAGTCAACAAGCTCTCGCACCACAAGTTGTGGGTTCGACTCCAAAACAAAGCAGGGTGTTATGTATTTATGTTTGTCATACTGCCTTGTGTAGAGCAATTGCACTTTTATTTGCAATGACACATTTTGTATCTTTGGATAAATAGTTCAATAGATATTAATGTCTTCACCCTACATCCTCACTAGCAGTGGTTGCTCTGGCTTTTCCTTTTCTTTCGCCACTCAATTCGCCAAATACAAATTTGTTTTGCCATGTAGGCTCCCTATATAAAATAACACTATTGGTATTAAACAAGACATGGTAGATATTTAATACAGTTAAAGTATTTATACCTCCAAAAACAGTATGTTGTTGTCGAAGAGAACAGTGGACGCAATAAAAGTGACAGTTTAAGTTTGCGAGTTAGGAGAAAGAAAGTAGGCTAAATAGGCCTATATATTGCAATAAATTGTTAAAAGAAATAAATTTAAAAGAATCTAATATGATTGTTCAAGCAAAAAAAAAAAGGCACAACAATCACCAAATGAATAAAAAAATTGCCAACTATATAACAAAATCGCATATGGCGAAAAATTCGATAGGCAGCGCGACCCCTGACTAGAGTATGACACAACTTGTCATACTCTAGTGAGGATGTAGGGTGAAGACATTAATATCTATTGAACTATTTATCCAAAGATACTTTGTAATATATGGTTCAATTCGTATTGATTTAGTGTTTTTAAATTTTTTTGTAATAAAAAATGCATGTGCCCATTTAAAAAACCATCGATGACCTTGGAATGACCTTCAATGACTTGTTTCTGGGCAATTCTAATTAGCACACTTTTCTTCCCCCTTCATGTCATACAAGTTTTGTTTGAAAAATGATTTTGTACTTGCCTTAGTTTTCGTGATATGCCAGTGGTTCCTTTAAGTGCCCCACCCTGTATATTGGAATTAAGTAACTGCATTGTTGAACTATTCCGGCTATTTACTCTCCATCGTTTCTTAAATTCTTCCCAATGTTTGAAACGTAAGCTCACATGGCTTCCTCAGGAACAAACGGTAAAAACTAATTGGTTTGTCCCTGAGAAAGCCACGTGTGCATACGACAAAATTATTCTCCAGAAACTACAGACTAGATCAACGTATTTGACAAAAAACTTGCGGAGTGACATACCTGCCAACATTTGAAAGCGGGTATCAGTAATGATATATGAAATCCACAATTAAGGTGCCTGGGGGTCTGGGTGCCGCGGGGGCCCCCAGGTTATAAATTTTTTTGGACTTTAGTCCAATTTTGATGATTTTTTTGTAGTTTTATTATAAAAATGACGAAAATGGAAATAGGCAAAATTAATATTATTCATTGTATATCATTTTTCTTTCTTACATTTTTCTGATTTTAGTATTTTCGAAATTCACTAAATTCTTCTAATTTTGTAAACTATTTTCGTATGAATTTGAAAAGATAAATATGTTTNCCCGGNCCTAAAAACTTCATGTGCGCCNCCGGCAAGCACAGTTATANGGGAAATGAGCGGCCAGTCNCNGTCATCCTCANGAGCCTGTTACGGTTAACTGAGTTTGGAAGGAGTAAAGAAAAAAAAGATAGATAGATAAAATGATTTATGAAACAAGTACGGTACAAGATCAGAGATCAAGGGACAGTAATTGAATTTGTATATAACCGAAAAACATTAAGTAAAATATTTATTAGAATATATTGTTACTTAAAAATTGTTGAAGTGAAAAATCGTAATTTTACGTACGTAACCGTAATTCCGTAATAATGTTAAAAAAATCGTACTAATTACGGACAATCCGTAATAGTTGGCAGGTATGGGAGTCTCTGATTTTTCATTAACTGCATTCAAATTACCACTGCAGAACTCCATTTACGGTCCAAAACACCATAACTTATCGCTGTACACTGTGAATCATACAAACCTGACCAAAAATTACTTGCAAATGTTTAGCCGAAAACTCGTTTTCGACATTATGATTGCATTCTTAGCACAATCATGTTCAAAAACTACCGTTTTATTTATTTCTGAGTAGAAACAAAAAAGTAGGATCTGGGTAATAGGAATCTACCATGATTCCCCATGAAATTCCTATTTGAATCAATGGTAAAAATAACATTTAATTCAAATATAATATTTGGGTAGCGTAATTCGAAACCTTCATAGTGTTAATTTTTTTACGAGTTTGCACTCATTTCACACCTAAGTATAAATGATCTGTATTACCTCACCCCACATGCCAATAATCTCAAATAAAGTTAGAGTTCTTCAGATAATGTAAAAGATTTTGGTTATTTTTAGTTTAGTGTCCCATGATGGCTACGACTGCCTAATGGAGATCCCATCCACATCGTAATGACGCTTCAGGATGATTGAATTTTGCCACTCACTCGACACGTAGCCGGTGGTGGGTTCTTTTACATCGAACACTTATCAATGTGACCCGTTTTAACGTCCCTCCTGGAAGACACCTACAATCATACCTTAGTGTAAGTGCTTCACAGGCACACTCATACGA
Source organism: Machilis hrabei (assembly GCA_003456935.1). Classification (NCBI taxonomy): domain Eukaryota; kingdom Metazoa; phylum Arthropoda; class Insecta; order Archaeognatha; family Machilidae; genus Machilis; species Machilis hrabei. The sequence goes on from KZ872610.1 coordinate 23,508, forward strand.
TAACCCTTTATACTCAGGGCTAGGAGTCAGACCTCCCGATCAGGAGACATGGTAAAAGAGGAGTGGGGGATACTGCACTTGCGGTGAGAGGGTTTCCCAGAATAGAGGATGTGTTGGCTGGGCTTTCATCGCTTCTGTGTGACAAAGTACATCACGTGATGCATGGTCGACTGACTACTTAGGTCAAATTCCTTTTATATTTTCTTCCCATCCCTCAATACTACAGCATATTTTGAGGTTATTCAGTTGTGTACCAGCTTTCTAGATACTCATAAATATTTTTAATTTCAGTTTTTTTTTTCAATATCCTTTGGACTTCAAATTAAAAAAAAAAAAAACATTGTACATATGCCTATCACTCTAATTCCTAACTAAATCCTATCAGCTATATAGCTTAACCATTAAGGAGAGATTAGGATTAATAAAGGTCAAACTCCACTCACTGCCTCCTTTAACTGCCGTTTGTCTCTTTCGGCTTGAGTAGGTAGAGTGTTTGCGTACTACTTTTTTTATGTATTTTGTCAGTTTACTTCTCTTTCTATTTTGTTGAATGCATCTTCCGTAAACATCAAACTTCCCATTTATACGCCACCAAATGTTTAGAAGACGAGGAAGAATGCCACGAGGAGGGTGTGAAAACGTCTCTATTACTTAATTCAAAAGCACAACCTCTTTTTTCCAAGTCAGTGTGTTGTTTTATTGATNAGCCATAGATCTGTATTTGAGTTCCACTTAATCTTAACAATAGGTTAGAGCTATATTTTATATCCTGTAATGCAACACCCCAATTTATGCAAATATATGTTGTGTTTGTGTACAGCTGCAAAATAAATTGTACTTTAAGTCTTAAAAACTTAACCCTACACAATGTACTTCCACACAATGTGATTTCTACAACACATTTACCCTGGGTAAGCCCTATGCTGGTTCTATAGTGTCAAGGGAGTCTAAAGTCAGAAGTGTCGTTACCCAACATTCAACTTCCTGTTGGTAAGCAGTCGGGAGAGCAAACGTAACTTGTAAGCAGATGTAGTCATTGTTCATGTTTTTGCCAAACTATCTGATTCCATATTACAAAAATGGGTGGAGAACAAGTTTCTTACCTTACTCTATAGTTGCAAACGCAAACGCGATATTTCGTCACCTCATCAAGGCGACGTCATCAGGCATCGTTGAGCAAAGATTTACACTACATCGACGGTGGTGGTCATATATACTAGTATTCTAACCACACAGTGCGTCAAAAATATCAAAAGAAAGTAACAACGATGCCTGATGATGTCACCTTGATGAGGTGACGAAATATCGCGTTTGCAANTATAGAGTAAGGTAATAAACTTGTTCTCCACCCATTTTTGTAATATGGATTCCTACTCTGCCTTCCGACAAAATCTTAACTATCTGATTCCACTTGGAAAGACAGCCAATCACTGTTCAGTTATAACATAGTACAAACCAGTTTGGAATCCAAACACCAGAGTTGAGGCAGAGGTTGAACATCTAAAACGCAAGTATAAGATGAAGAGAAAAATGAAAAGGTAACAATCGATGGCAAAATTGTTTCTCATCGGATGGAAATTTATGAGTTAGGATGGCACTGTATAATGCTATTTTCGGCATGTGAAAAGACCCTACGATCCCAGTTTCTGCAGCGATTGCTGCCGCCCAAACCATATTTGAATGGCCCTTATGCTAAAAACAACTGAACTAAATTTTCCCACAAACCCACTCTTGCACATTCCAGCCCTGTGTTCAAACTAAGCTACAAAAAGTGGTATGTTAGTGTAAAATTAAGACAAAAACTTAATTAAGAACATATTTTTTATAATCCCCCAAATCGTTCGCGCCAAGAAAATTTGCTCTATTTCTAGCCTATATGCAAAAGTTGTGAAAAAGTGGTTAGGTCTACAAGGGCATCTAGAATATACTTAAGTATAGTACTTCTGCCACCATTACATAAAATTGACTGGAAACATGAAATATGATTTATGTAGACAGTATAATTTGCAGGGTTGAAAAAAAAAAAGTTTTTTTTATTTAAAACAAGTTTTTTAAAGACTTTTTTTTAATCATGTAGGGCCTAATACTTATTTACAAAAATAAACTGGCACTTGTAATTAAGCATGGTAGGCAGTATATTCCATACANAATGTTTTCATTTTTTAGGTTATCTGTAAACCACTAATGCAATAAAATACTTCTATATTGCTTTCATAGATTTGTTTTACGACTTATTATATTTTTAAAAAATATCCTGTTTTAAACATTTAAAATACACTAAAAAAACATGAGTGTGCCTTATGTTTTAAACATAAGAACCCTTATAATTTGGCTAGCCCTTGTATTTAAAAAAAAATAATCAAAAGTTACACATAAGTTTTAAAGCAGTCTGACTGCTCAGCCATTGCAAAGTAAATAAGTGCAGCACTCTGGTATGCTGAGCAATTTTGCTAATAGGAAACATCGACCTATTTACATCACTTAGTAATTAAAAAAAAAAATGTTCCTTTTTTAAGCAAGAACAAAAATATGCAGTAGGCTACTTTAAAAAACATACTAACTTAAAAATATACAGGGTGTTTAAAAAATGTGTACCAAAAATTGGAGAGCGTGTTCTTTGGACC
>KZ872613.1:35523-51880 GCA_003456935.1 Machilis hrabei
CAAGTGTACAAATACGGGCGGTATGTGAATGAACTCTTCCAGGGCTCTGTTGAGTCCTTCTAATACATCAGTTTACCGGTGAATATTTACCCCCAAAAATGTTATTTTTTGCCTTAACATACGTAAAGGTCAAATTACTTTATGTTTTTGAAATTGTTTCTTCAAGAGCTATAGGCCAGTAAAAACAAAAATATGTTGACCCATTTAAAAAAAACGGATTGACCTTGACATCTCAAACACAATGACCTTGACAACATTAAACGCTTAACCATCTTATTTCCCCCTTCAAACGATGCAACTTTTGTATAAATCATTTTTTCGTATATTTGATTTTTAGGGAGATCACAAGGTGTTCTGTTTTAAATGGACCACCCTGTATATAGGCTTTCCCAGAACAAAATTAAGTAGAATCTCAGAGCCTAGAAAATGTAAGACTACACTACCCGTGTATTGAAGTAAACTAACGGGCAATGGTTAAATTAAATAAGGTGGGTGTTTTAAGCCTTACTGATTTTGTATCTCTAATAGCTAATGGAAAGAAAGTGAATGTATCATCCTATCGTCCTCCTCAATCAGATTCGATAGTATCGGAGGAGTTTAAACGCTCTGTTGATCAAGTTTTCAGTCAGAGTACAGACAATTTAGTGTTCATAGGGTGTGACTTTAATCTCCCAGACATAGACTGGGACCTATCAGTTGTAAAGCCAGGGTGCAGTGCAATAGAATCAGCACATTGTATACTAGACATAATACAAACTTATGCGATGGAACAGGTAGTTCAGTTACCAACGCGAGATAATAACATTCTTGTATCACAAAGTCGTTATTGTTGGTGATGACCTTTCATAGAATTCTCACATAAGTTACATCGTAGATAAGGCGTTACTTAGTCCTCGATTTCCTCCGAGGTTTTTGTTTTCGATGCTCTCAACACGTTAAGCAAATTGCGTATAATACATTAGTACTTCCTATCATTCAAAAATACTATAGCACCGTTTGGAACCCGTATGAAATAGGATTACAAAATGTTGCCAGTCAGTAGAACGTAGGGCAGCTAGATTTGTTTTAGGCTTGTACTAGAGGATGGATAGTGTATCAGAGATGTTACATCAGTTAGTTTTGGAACAATGCAATGTATTTCGTCAGTTGTGTAGGCTTAGGAGATTAGAACAGTTCACCAGTTCTCGTTCTCCGATAAATGTAGGCAATGAGGTTATACAATTTGCAACTTACAGAGCTAGGTGTGACAATGAGGGTAAAATAAAAGGAATGAGATGCAATATTAAAGCGTTCTTTTGGTCCTTTTCCACCAGGATGATTACAGATTGGAGTCACTTAAACTCAGATGCGTAACATATGGTCTTGTCGTACCCCCTGCCACATACCATTATGGTGATTGCAGGGCAAGATGCAGACGTAGAACACAAGAAAACATGCGATTGATATATCAACATACACAGTCGGAGATGTCCAGTACAATAGTGATACTTATATTCCAGTGGGGGCAATACGACCCTAACCATTTCTTCTGTAAAATACCTAAACGACAACTTCGTCAGTGACAGCACCTCATTGTGGTTCTGTGGTTGGAAAGAGACTGAGTTTATTGAAGAGTAACGATTTCGAAACCAGATTGGGAAATATTTTCCAAGTGGAATTGAGGCGATAAAAAGCATAAAATTGATGTTTTCGTGTACAGTACCAGCATCGATTCTGTCATATCCAAACGAAGCGTAGCGCGAAATTTCGTTTCGCTTAAAACGCCAATTTTCGTTCACTTACCAAGCTACGAAAAATTAAATTCGCTACGTCTTTCAGGCGAAGCCTGAAAGACGTAATAGCGAATTTAATTTTTCGTAGCTTGGTAAGTGAACGAAAATTGGCGTTTTAAGCGAAACGAAATTTCGCGCTACGCTTCGTTTGGATATGACAGANTCGATGCTGGTACTGTATTCTAACATTACACAGAAAAAAAATGCCTGTTTTGGACACGAACATGTTTTAGTTATATTTTTGTGATATATATACTTTTTTATTGTTAGTGAATTATTTGGTTTTAATACTATTTTCTTGCTATTATAGGGCTAATTCTGTTGATGGTATGTGTTTTTTCTCAAGTATGAGACATACCGACAAAATATGGATCATTTCACAATGATAAACAATGTCCATCACAAACATCAACGTGAACATTCAGAACACCTACCTTTGTATGAGAATTGAACCCACGATATCTGGCACGAGAGCTGGTTGACTAACGGCTCTAAAGTATGGGTTATCTAAACAGTGCGTTACGTGGTACTCATAGAAAATGTGTGGTTACGCTGGGGACATGCGATTGAGTTGTGTACAGCACCAACAAGAAAAATATGTTTTGTTTTCATACATTTGTTTGTTTGTTTGTTTCAGGGAGGTAAATACATTTTCAACTAAGATTTCAAACCCGCTAGTCGTTATTACGTATTCTGTAACTCTATCCAACTCACAACCAAACCGCTGTACAGGGTTGGAATGTTAAGGGTCAAAATGGACCTTTAGAGGACACGTTCCCGAACCAAGTCAATCTACGTATATCGCATTGATCTTAACAAAATGTATATAATGTTATATCAAATCACGGTTTACAGGTGCGTGAAGTTAGCAACCCATAACAGCACAAAATTATTCACGAAAACAGGGATTTTGTGGGAACTTTGTGGTCTCCATTGAGGCCATGCTACAATTTTGTGCTCATATAGTAAGCGAAATATTAAGGGTTGAATGTGGATGGTGCTAACTTCACGTTGCACAACCCATATGAGCACAACATTTTGAAACCATATAGTTACGTGTGAATTTGTGATTTCGAATGCGACGATGCACGAATTTTATGATCATATATTAAGAGTCGGCTTCAGTCAGAGCGCGGGAAACGACTATTTCAGGTGCATTTTGGGTCACTATTGCCAAACAAAGACCGAAATGGAAAAAGTAGAACTATAGCGCACTTCAAAATTCTTCCCTTTACACGCTGGTGCATGGTTTGTTAAAAATTATAGTGTATTAAGCGCGCAATCTGAATTCTAAAGAAAAGAACGTCTGATTTGAATTAGAACTGAAGCCTAAAGAAACCGCAAAATGGGTGGTGTATAAGGTATTATGTTCCTGCCAGCTCCATTCCTGTGCGTATACTCTTGAAGATTTCGAACTAATGTCTAGGCTTTAACTAGCCAGTTATTGGTCCACAGCTAATCCAATCACAAACCTCTTAGTTGTATTCACTAATGTCACGAGGTATACAAAATTTGAGCTATACACTAGTAGTAGGGGACCCAAATGCTAAAGCATTTTAGTGGAAGCGGCCTGCTGTAACATTTTTGTGTTTTAAATCATGTAGGGGAATTATGTAGAAGTATGGAAACCCATGTTGGCATTGAAAACATTCTTGCATAACTGCAGGGGTAGGCCGCCATCTTAGAAAATCTAAAAAAGTGACCAGTATTCGTATTATGACCACCATATCCTCATTTTTTAGTTTAGGTATTTGCATCTTGCTCCAAGAAGCTCTATTCGCACTTGCCTTCATTAAAATCACCTGAAAATGTGGTTATATTATTGTTAAAAAGTATTTTTTATTGAAAAGAGTTATAAAAAAGTCCAAAACACACTCGATTTTCAACTAATTTCAAAAAAAAAAATAAAAAACAGCCAAATGGTAGTTATAACCAAAAACATATTTCTTACAAGATTTAAAGATGATTTTTTGCATGCGTCTACCAATTTGCATAGTCATATCTTTAAAATTTAAAATTGGGGGGCCGATTAATGATTGCTTTTAGTGTCGTCGTTCTATTAATCAGTGCTAATGTGTTTCTTCTTTTTTTTCAGGTAATTAGGTCATAGTTGGGAAGAGGGATGATCCACGATGACGATATGTAGATTTTAACGTCATATCGACACCGGATGGGTCATTTAAGGACGGTAAGCAATTCTTATGATTAATGAAGATGAATGGACATCACAAAGATCCAAGCCTTACGCGGGATTCGAACCCACAACCTCTTGGGCCAGAGCGCCCTGTACAAACCACTAGACCGAGCAGGTCGGCTAGGAATGATCCATTCCTTTTCCCCAACTATGAATGAATTGTATCCAAATCCAAATACTGATGTGAAAACCACAGACTATTCAAATTGTCTAATTTGTCAGAATGTCTCCCATTCGGAAGATACTAGTGTCCTTACTGAACGAAGAAGTGCAAGTTTTCAAGATGCTGCAGCAAAAAGGAAAGTTGACGTTTTTAGACGACTGGTTAAGGCTCCCTAGAACACAGAAATATTTGTCAAAAAATCCAGTGTTGCATAGGTCACGCCAAATTAAATACACACATAAATGGGCACTGGAAAAAATAGGTACGTAACAACAGTAGCCAACGGGGTAGAAGAGCAGATTGAAAAGGATGGTGTATTTATTCAATTGAATGTGGCAATTCAGGGTTTCATTACATGTGCATTGGATAACTTAGATTTCAATGCACTTCATGCAACATCGCATATTTTTATCGATATAATCAGGAAGAGGTTACCCCTAACGCATCACTACCTCTCAAAAAAGGTAGACACTAGATCTTGAAAGAAGTGCACACACAGAGTTATCTCAAAATTACCGACCGGCAAACGACAATATCTTTATTTGATGTATTAAATAAAGAAGTTTTGGAAAGAATGGAAGAAGGGAACCTAAGCTTCATTTGACGGAAGAAAACATTATCTGGTACCTGTTGCGGTTGTCTCCAACATAAGTATTAGGTACAGAAAGTGACAATGTATTTGTAGCTCTACCGTGGACAGATTTCCACGAAAGATTACAAATCGGAATAGCTTTGCCAAAAACTGAGATTGCATATGGCCCATTGTATACACAGCCTCCTACAAGTCCCGATGTTGTCCTTACTTCGTGGGTTGCACTATTTCATTTGTGTCTCAAACAAACTCAAACAGAGGAGTACAGTGGTGGCTTGTGATCAAGCAATTTATGATATTGTCAAAGGTCTACATTACAAGTATCCAGAAAAGTACGGTGATGATGTTGTAAAGCTGGGTGGTTTCCACATTGCACTGAACTTTCTACGAGCCATTGGGTTTAACATGAGAGGAAGTGTACTTCAAGAAATGATATCTGTGGGAAAGGTACAGCCAGCAAAGTCGTAAATTGAAAAGACTACTATAATGTATTTTGTTGATTGAGTGGTTTTCAATCAAAAATTCCAGAATATGGAAAAGACAACTTGGGGAGAACTTCCAAGAGCTTACCTGCAGCAGATGTTGTCCATGAAACCTCTGCCATGTTACAGCATATAGTTTACAGGTGTTCGATATGACTTTCCGAAAGAATCTATCTTAAAGAGTGCGGAGAGAAAGAGAAGAAGAGCTTCTGTTTGTTCACCTGCGTATGATATTTGTAGAGCAAATGGGACACCAAGCTGGTAAACATTCATGGAAAATCAGGATAAAAAGTCAATGCTGCGCGCTTTCATTTCGGAAGTGCTATCTATACATACAGGTTGGACACCGGAAAAAGTTATCTTGTTTTTTGGAGGCACATATGAATTCAGTGGAAAGGCTGCATGCGTCAATATGGAGGGTGTGACTGTTTTGCCTCAACTCGAGTGTTCTGACCACGAGGAAGCAGATACTCAAATGCTTTCCCACCTTGCATACAGTGTGGATGTACTGGATTGTGTGACAGCAGCGTTGTATGCAAACGATACAGAGAGCGTAATGCTGGGATGTACTATTACAACAAGTTTATCACTGCAGGAGTTGTGGGTTGAAGGGAAAAACACATTTCTTTCAGTGCATGGCGTGGTGAAGGAGCTACCTAAATTAACAGGATCCACACAGAATGACCTCATCAACATTCGTCTGTGTGGATATGTGTTCAGTGGAAATGACCATATTAGCTACGCATACAGACGGGGTAAGAAGAGGATAGCGAAGACAGCACTCACTATTATTGGGAAAGTTACCTGTCTAACAAGTTTTGGTGAAAAGGTCTGTGAATTGCAGCCAGACATAAAAAAGGGTGCACGTTTGTTCTTCACTTGTCTGTACTAACGTGAAGGTGACTTCGAGTCCATGGACATGTTGCGTCAGTCCATTCTGATCTACGCACACTACCACCTNCTGATGATGCTTTTATTTTCATTATCTCAGAGCCCTTTAAGACTTACTCTTGTACAAAATAGCTTATCTGAGCAAACCTGATTTACCTCCGGTAACAGAGTTTGGTCGTAAAATAGTATATGGATGCCTGACTCCGGTTACAATGTCAAAACATCCAATGTACAAAGCAGTGAAGAAACATTTCTGCACCCGCAAACACCGTTGCTCTGCACGGTGCAAATGCGGCCAAAAGGACTTTCCATGTGCAATAGGATGCTACTGCACAGGATCTCAAGAAAAGTGTGGAAGGTGCACATCAATTATTATGGACAGTGACAGCAAATTTGAAAACAAACACGTGACACTAAGAGTGAAAACTGAAATATGTGACACTGATAGTGCAAACTGAAATTTTTCAACAAAAACTGAAAAGAATCCTTTCTTGCATTCACAAACCGTAAGTTCATATTCTTTGGTTGTACAATGTCTATGAAAAGAAATTATAAAAAAACTCAGAGACAAACTTCTGTTGTGAGTTCAAGCGAAATTACAATTTTATTTTTCTCCCCATTTTCCATGTAAATATTGTATCTTCAGTTTTTAATTCACAATTGAACGTAGCCTCAAGAGGATCCTGTTATTTTACATGTATGTACTAATCGGGCCCCCAAACTTTAAATATAAAAGATATGGCTATGAAAATTGGTAGACGTATGCAAAAAAGCATGCTCTTTAAATTTTGTAATAAATAAGTTTTCGATTGTAGCCACCGTTTGCCGGGTTTTTTTTTCACATTTTTTGATCAAATTAGTTAAAATACGAGTACGTTTTGGACTATTTTGAACTTTTTGTTAATAAAAAATATTATTTAACAATACAATAACCACATTTTATGGTGATTTTAATGAAGTTCAGTGCTAATATACGTTTTGGTGCAAGATGCAAATATCTTAACCAAAAAATTAGGATATGGTGGTCAAAATAAGAATACTAGTCATATGTTTTAGATTTTCGAAGATGGCGACCTGCCCCTGCAGTTACGCATGAGTACCATCAATGTCAACATGGCTTTCCATACTCCTACATAGGTCCCCTACATGATGCAATACACACAAATTTTACAGCAGGCCGGTCCCACCTCTTCATTTTATTTTTTATCTCTGGCTCTCTACAGTGAGAAGATAAATTAACTTAAATATATTTAGATATACAGATTGTGCAATGGTATCTAGTTCCTTAATAAGAATTCCTTGTTAGTTGCATGGGAATTGAAAGAGTTTGAGCTTGCCGTGTATTTAGCCTTCTCGCTGTTCCTCTTTGGAACTGTTTGTGATGAGAGTTATTTGTAACTTCTTTTCCTTGGTGGCGTTTAACAAGTTTGATTTGTTGAGGAGACACTAGACATATGTCTCCCTGTGTGTACTTCTCTGCCATAGAGACTGGTTTTGGAGACAGTGAGTAGATAAGTATGTGTGTATATCTTGGGAGCATTGGAATCACATGGAATGGAGATGGTGGTACATTAAATGTTTGCATGAGTTGATGCGTTGTGGCGGAAATGCCATCTACTTGAACCTTTCAGCATCAAAGATGTGGCAATCCTGATATATTATCTAATACAACGAAAAATGATGTTTTTTCACTCTTCAGTCATCAACGAAGTATTGTCAACGTCATGCATAGTAACATTCCATCCTTCCAGNGGATCTTGTGCTTGTCTATGAAGTCATTTTCTGTGGTTTAGCTGTATTTATTATGCACAGTATCAAAGGCGTGGGTGTTACGCGTAGTCTCTGCTGCTGACGCGCGTAGAATACTTTCCGAAAAAGTCTTGGACTTACCTTTGATCTTAGAAACCCTCGTCCAACTGATTTACGATTCTCTCTTATATGGTATGTGTAATAATTTACCAGTCTTACTTCTATATTATACACTTTCACCATGTTTCAGGAAAAGTTATCTACACTACCTGCATTTGCCAATTTAACGAACACAATAGTTGACAACTGCATTAAATCTATTGTTTCAATAAATTTTGTTTGTAAACAAACTACGCCATGTACCAGACACGTACGTGAAATTGACTGTATCACATGACGCAGAAAATCTTAAACACACGTCATGATTTAGTGCTTAATTTGTGCTTTCGGAAAAATCACCTTTTAAGATTTTATGCCTCCGCAGCAACCTAAATATAATGACCTAAACCCAGTTTCTTTTGGTATCACATCTAGCACATCATCTGAAACACACGCCATGCTTTAGTGCTTACTTTGTGCCTCTGAAAAACAAATTTTCATATTTTGTGCCTCCACAGGAATTGAGAAATAAAGGCCTAAATATACATTCTCTTCATACAGCCAGCTGTACCACACCTAGCACAAACTCTGTCGCACATCATAATTTAGTGATTAATTTGTGCCTCCGGTAAATCTTGTCTTTAGAGTTTGTGCCTCCAAACTAACTGAAAAATAAATGCCTAAGTATATTTACTTTTGCTACAGTCAGCTGTACCATTTTAAGCGGGTACATTACGCTGCACCCCTTACCACCATCATCACATCAACACATTTTTTTTTTCAATCGTTTGTGCACGCATTTTCATCGTTTGTGTTTACGTCGTTTAAGTGCTATTAGAGGTATAAAAATGGAGGATCTAACTTAATGGTAGTCTCCCTAACTTTCAAATTCCAAACTTTAAGTATGCCATTTGTTTGTGCACGCAATTACATCGTTTGTGCTTGTATTATTTACATGGTGTTAAAGGTGTTAAGGGGGAGGTTGCTAGCTAAATGGCATCCCCCACCATTTATTTTACGGCATTCGTTTGTGCATCGTGTGTTCACGCATTTTCATCGTTTATGCTTGCATTCTTTAAGTGTTATTAAATATATAAAGATGGAGGTTACTTTATATTAACCAGAAACAGTCCTCTACAAACTTTATATATATAATTCATTTATGCGTCGTTTGTCTTTGTATTCTTTATTTGTTATTGAGTAAATTTCACTGGTGAAGGTTTATTCGACGATATTGACTCCTCCGTTCGACTCCATTAAACTATATTTAACAAAAATATATAATTTATTTGGGCTGATTTGTACGCCTAGTTTCACGTTTACTGCGCGACTCATGGGTCTAACGTAACACAAAATATGGGTTACTCCCACTTAATCGTAGCCGATTCAAAAACCATTTTAGAAATGCATTTTCTAAGTATTAACGACTGATCTTGTAGGATAACGACAATGCATCGATGATTATGTTGCTACTGACCTGGGCTGCTTAGGGACTCTCTGTGATGACGTAATGACGAAATGTCCCTTTTAAATATGCTACTAATTCACTTGGATATCACGGCTACTAATATCGTTGTTGAAACAGAAGTACTGCCAACCAGGTGGAATGCTGTATGCAGGTTTTTAACTCTGTTGAGCTGACGTTGTCGTGAAGCTTTCACATTGAAAGCAAAAGAAGTATAAAACAATGGCTCTTTTGACGGCTGGTTTATCATGTAATGCTCTTTCAGTGGCTATAACGAACAGTCTGTGAAATTTATCAATACATTTTCTGGTATATTCACGGGTGTGTTCGAGTTGATGTTACTCTCAGTCAGAATATTTGCAGGCGTGAAAGCGGTGCACTGATATCCCTGTTGCTCGATGGAAAAGTATAGTAAATGAACCGATGTCCCAGATTTTGGTCTTGATGAATCTGCGAGCTTTTTTAAAAGCTTTTTGGCGCCAGCTTCGCCGTTGTGAAAAATAGTTAGTTGCTCCAACCAGCTTGCAGGGTTGATTTTGGTTTTACTCAGTAGCTGGTTGAAACAACCATCTCATAATGTAGTCAAATATGCAGTCAGTTCCAGTAACGTACCAAATGGTCACACTGTCCAATCGCATGGTTGTCGCAAACTGTTCATAACCAACTACCAAATTGAGTGGTCACTGCAACTAGCCGTTTTTCTCCGTGTAATATCGCTGTTGAAACAGAAGTACTGCCAACCAGGTGGAATGCTGTATGCAGGTTTTTAACTCTGTTGAGCTGACGTTGTCGTGAAGCTTGCACATTGAAAGCAAAAGAAGTATAAAACAATGGCTCTTTTGACGGCTGGTTTATCATGTAATGCTCTTTCAGTGGCTATAACGAACAGTCTGTGAAATTTATCAATACATTTTCTGGTATATTCACGGGTGTGTTCGAGTTGATGTTACTCTCAGTCAGAATATTTGCAGGCGTGAAAGCGGTGCACTGATATCCCTGTTGCTCGATGGAAAAGTATAGTAAATGAACCGATGTCCCAGATTTTGGTCTTGATGAATCTGCGAGCTTTTTTAAAAGCTTTTTGGCGCCAGCTTCGCCGTTGTGGAATACTCGAAACACATTTGTAAACCAGTTCGTCTTTTCTATTACCTGAAGAGATCTGGTGAAATGATGTTTCGGTGCTTCTAATGTTGCATCGACGTCTGACATCTTGCCGCTTATTAAAAAATCAGATTATAGAGACGAGATATGAACGTTTTATGCGCAGCTTCTAGGCCTGCCATTGCTCTAAATATGAAGTATTAAAACTTAAGGGAAAAAGTAATCCCGTGCTGAAGAAAAAATTAGATAACATACAGGTTTTATGCTGAGCTGTGTGCCTAATCGTCCATTTTATGGGCACGTCCTAGGTTTAATACCACACAAACTTAGGTGCACTGAAAGTTAGTGCATGTGTTACAAATACGCTNAATCAAAAACCAAATTNAAAATACTGTTTGCTCATTTGTGCTGATATGTACACGTAGATGTATGTTCTGTGCGGAACAGATAGGTCTAGTAACGCACAAATATACAAATACTTTTACTTCTGANTGGAGTTATACCTAAACAAGGAACAAAAAAACAATATCCGAGNATACAGTCGTGTTGNTGATTCATGCAACTAGTTGTATGTTTTGTACGCAACTCCTAATACTAGTACCAATCAAATATGCTACACATCAACTCAGTGACACAGTTACGCGTACACCAACCAGAATTAGAGTACGGAGGCATTTTTTTTATTGTTTTCTGGTAATTTTTGTGGCTACTGTTTTGTACACAAAATCTAGACCTAATCTCGCACAAAATTCGGTGCACTTCNGGTAAAAGGTAGAGTTATACGTAAGATAAAGCAAAATCGGCTTGCATAAATATTTTGTACTTCGTTGTTTTCTTGGTCAGTAACTCTTTGTTGAGATATACTTACAAACATGGCAAAACTTTCTTAACCTTCCAAATAAAACATCTGTTAAAGCAAATCCATGCTTCACAATTCGTAAGCTATGCAATTTGTTTATCAGTTTTGATGTCACAATGTGTCCTAATGGGCACGAACACATGTATTTAATAAATATTCTAATGACAATAGATAGAAGCTAATTGTTTTAAAACTTTTTTTTTAGATTCTGTACGTAATGACGTAGGTACATAGGCATATATTTATACATTATTTGAAAGTAAAAATATCTGGTCTCCATTGGGGTTTGAATGCTGTTTAAATAATTTGTTAATTGGAACTGCAAAATTATTTATTTTGATCTTGGTTAAGACATTGTATTAGTAGGCCTAATATTTGAAATATATGCAATTTGACCGAAAAAACAGTATTCCTCAACGACGAAGATGAAGCCAAAGAGCTTCAAAAAGAAGTACTGAATATCAACGACATCCTCCATCCCACAGAGCCATCAAGACCAAAGTCTGGGACAAAAGCAGCATCTGCTTTACTCCTCCATCGAGCAACAGTGACATCAGTGTACCGCTTTCACGCCTGGCAAAGCTTCTGACGGAGAGGAACATCAACTCATATTCACCCGTAAATGTATCAGAAGATTTCTTCATAATTTTCTGAGACGGTTCGTAATAGCTGCCAAAATAGTCATTACATGCTAAAACAACCGTCAAAAGAGCCATTTTATACTTCTTTTGCTTTCAACGTGCAAGCTTCACGACAACGTCAGCTCAACAGAGTCCAAAACCTGCATACAGCATTCCACCTGGCTGGCAGCACTTCTATAACAGCAACGAACATAAATAATAGCATCTTTAAATGGAACAGTTCTTCATCACGCCATCACTGAGAGTCCCTTAGCAGATCAGTGGCAACATAATCACCCATGTATTGTCGTTATTCTACAAGACCAGTTGTTAATACTTACAAAATCCATTTCTAAAATGTTTTTTGATTAAGTGGGAGTAGCCCATATTTTATGTTACATTAGGCCTATGAGTCGCGCACAAAATGTAAAAATTGGACGTACAAATCAGCACATAACAAAAATATATTTTTGTTAAATATATAATGTGGGGTACAACTTAATGGAATCGAACGGAGGAGACAATATCATCGATGAACCCCGTACTACCGATATTTGCTCAAAAATGAATAAAGAATACAAAAACAAACGATGCATAAATTAATGATACATTTAAAGTTTGTAATATATAAGTAGAGGACTGTCTTTGGTTAGTATGAAGTAAACCTCCATCTTTATATGTTTAATAACACGTAAACAATGCAAGCGCAAACGATGAAAAGGCGTGCATAAACGATTGGTATAAGAATAAAATGTTTTTGATGTGGTGGGAGGCCCAGCTTAATGTACATAATTTAAGCACAAAATCTTAATCGCGCATCCTGATTTAGTGCACATACTGTGCATCTGAAAGAACATCTTATCAGAGNTTTAGCCTCCATACGAACCAAAAAATAAATGCCTCTGAATGCGTGCCTATCAAGTATACAAACTGAACACACGCCATGATTTACTACATTGCGAAGAACTGTTACCAGACTCCGCTATTTGGCAGTTTACAGATTGGCTTTCGATAGAGACGTTTTCTCCAAAAAGAAGAGTCGTAGGAGGAAAGATAAATATATTCTGTTTTACACTGGTGAGTACAACAAACTTAAGCAGAAGGTAGATTTACCTTCTCCGGGCAGATCTGCACCTAACCAAGAACCTGCAGGTTAAATCTTGAGAAGAACAGGACCTCCAAAAATCACTTCGTGCAGTACCAATAATTCAGACTTGATGTGATTGTTGTTACGTCTGAGCTGATCAACACTATGTGGATGACCAAAGAAGAAGAGGCATTTAACTGAAATTGTAGCCATCATTACGTACAGACCACGTCATTAGTGGTCCAGCGTGCTGCTTCTACGAGCGACCTGCGCTACAGTATGAGCACACAAAGAGTCACCGTTGAGATACAGTCAACGCCGAGACCCAAGTCATTATCTGCTCAGTACCTAGTAACGCAGAGCTCACCTGAACCAGCAGTGAATACAGATAAAGTAACACAGCATATCCCGTCTATAAACGCTCCTACACCGGTAGTACAGCGCCAGGCACCCCCAGAGAGGAATCAAACCAGCAATGAACGTCCTTATTCAGGGAAGTAGCAGAGAACAGAAAAAGGNAAGAATATACGGCTGTTATCACCCAATTCAGATGTGGAGTCATCTCTTGCGGCTCAGAACACACAACTTTACCAGGAATTTACATATCATCGCAAAATCAAACAGCAAATATTCCTCATACATACATGCTCTCTTCACTAATGAAGCCAATGCCACAAAACTTCAAAACTCGGAGGTCCGAATCAACGGTGTCCATCATAGAGTAGAACCATCACGTATAATACCTGTATTTAAACTAGCAGTGTCTATTTCTTTTTCTACACAACCTCTAACGAAGTCAAAGGAATTCTGTTTCGCAGGTACTGTCAGAGGTAAAACCTTCTCTTAAACATTCCGACATGGCACAAGAAATCTGCAACAATGAAAGTTAAATCTCCCAGCACCGTGATACTTCATCCCCAACACCCAGCAGCAACCTCTTCCTGGGATGCCATAGGGCCTACATAAACGTGACATATACTGATATTTGCAACACCGATTATTTGTCTTCTTCACCAGTCTTGCTGGGAGGATAACCGAAACTTCATCAGACCCCAAAAAAGTAAAAGATCACCTTCATCTTCAGTCATCAACAAAATTAGCTGTANTCCAGAAGNCCATAACTCAGTGGCCGTATAACTTATCCGCTAAACCTATTCGCCATCCACAGGATGGATGNAAATGCTTAAGACAAGACAATTTAGTGCTTAAATCATGCCTTTTTA
Source organism: Machilis hrabei (assembly GCA_003456935.1). Lineage (NCBI taxonomy): Eukaryota > Metazoa > Arthropoda > Insecta > Archaeognatha > Machilidae > Machilis > Machilis hrabei. The sequence continues at coordinate 49,821 of KZ872613.1, forward strand.
GTAACGGTAATAATTTTTGGGGTTATGTAGGTATAAGAAACATTATCTTCTAACTTATTAATTTTGGTATAAGCAACTTCTTGTATTTGCTCAACATGAGGACGAATGAATGAAATACATACTACTATTTAGTACATACATAGGTGTCTCAAAATATAATGAACTCAGCTTTTGTGCATAAGAAAGTTGATTTTAGGCCCAACGACTGCCTGTATTTACCGATAATACATTTTGCTGACTCGTCAAAAATGCAAGCGTGAAGTGAAAACCACTTAATACAATCGACCTTTATATCTCGCTTACTTTTCCAGCACAAAATTCGTGCAGGGTCTCATTCTGGTGGCTCTGGCAGTAATGCCGGTAGTGCTGGGCATTACTTTTAAAAACCCAAATAATATGTCCCTTTTTCATAATTCGGTATTCACCGTTCTTTATTTGTAATATTTTGATAATGATTTTTTTTTTCTTTCGTCTCCCTTCATTCTGTAAGGTTCTACCGAAAGTAATGCTCGCACCAAAGAGCAACACTTTTGACGCTGTTCGAATCAACTTGCGCTTGTTGTCCTATCTCCTTTTACACGGCATAGAATCTTTAAAGTAGCCTAATGCTATTTGAAGAAAGCATTACTTCTACGTGTTATTCCTGAACCCCGCTAGGGGCCTTCGTAGCCTACAAACCCCCTGCTTCCTGTTCATATATTCCAGTCAGCATGAGCATTACTATTACAAATTTCCTGGANCCGCCACTGAATTGTTGAGATTCTAAAGCACAAAATTACTATTTTGTTTTAAAATGTTGTGCTCACGTGGGTGTTGAAAGCGTGAATTTAGCACCACCCACATTCAACCCTTAATATTTTGCTTACTATATGAGCACAAAGTCGTTATCATGGTCGCACTCGAGAGCACACAATTCTGGGTTAGTGAATAATTTTGTGCTGTCATGGGTGGTGCCAAATTCACGCACCTCACGATTTCTCGTGTTTCAGTTTAGATTGTCAAAGGATTTACAACTGAGGTAAACCGGAAACAACGGCTATCATATAGTTCTAATGGAGACCATCCGCATCACAATGATGCTTCAGGATGGTTGAATTTCGCCACTCACTCGACACATAGCCGGTGGTGGTTTTAATTTATATCGAAAACTTATTGNCGGAACTCCAATTTCAACGTCCTTCCGGTAGACGACTACTATCACACCTTAACGTCGAGTGCTTCACAAGTAGACTCGTAGGATAACTCTCTATACTCAGATCAAAAAGTCCACCACGGGGTTTGAACCTGGGACATCCTGTTCAGCACACGGTCACCAAGCTGATAATACAACACAGAATTGTTTACCAATAACTGAAACGTTTTCAATGACAGATCTGCGGTACTGTAGAGTTAAGAATCAAAGGTATAAGTATCCTATCTTGCGACATGTAGGAACTGAGCTAATCCTTACAAAATCATTAACGTAATAAACACATGTTAAACTAGCCTTTTTATGTTTCGATATTTTCACGAGTTTATAGCACGACAATGCTCGTCATCGTGCTGCCCAAGACTCCAAATAGTAGTATGAGCTTACGAGCGTTAGTACGATATATTGAGGCGAATATATATATACCTTTAATGTTCAGAAAATACAGACAACTTTTGAGGTGAATGTGTGATTTAACGCTTTTCATACTTATTATGAAATATCGTTACGGGTACAACATTATAACATTCATACGTTATATGGGGAGGGGAATTGATATGAGCAATGTATATACTTTTTTGGAAGGAGAGGACAGTTACACTGATGACAAGTGTAATTTCTTAGTGTTCGCTGATAACGTTCCTCATAAATAGCTTTATTTTTCTTTTAAGTTATTCGGATAAGATCAACAACACAAAACGTTTTTGTGAGCGCGGAGAGATACAATTGGCTCTTCAAAATTGAATTGAACATCACGATGCAAAGATACAACGAAAAACAAATTTCATCGTCGTCCTTACATTCCTTGACACACCTGAGGTTCATGTGTGGGCTCGTCCAGACGTATCTCTACCACTTTGCTTTTTTTTTT
>KZ872614.1:20788-31424 GCA_003456935.1 Machilis hrabei
CATTTCAGAACTGAAGAATCTATATTATAAGCTCGCAGTTTGCGTAGAAGCCTAGCATGAGGCACTGTATCGAAGGCTTTACTGAAATGTAAAAATAAAAGGTCCACCTGTTTACCTTTATCTAAACTACTAGCTAAGTCTTGTACAAGTTTCGTTGGGAGGTAGAAACAAATTACTCATAAGTTTTTTAAAAGTATATCATTTACCCTTAGTTGGAACTTCATGAGATATTTTTTTTAAATATACACTGACACTTTGTACTTAAATTAATAGAAATAAAACTGTACCATATTGCAGGTAGAAATATGTTTTTACACATACAGAGTAAAAATATGTCATGACCGTAAAAATATGTCGTGACCAAAAGCTTCAGTTTTCGAATCAGTTCCTCGTTCAGCTCTAAATCGAAGCTGTTATGTGATATTTTTCAATGTGATGCTTAAAATACAACAGTATTTGTCAATGAATGAACTGGAATACATTAATTGAAATACACTATATCATCAAATATATTCGGACACCACAATGTTTTTGGAAAAATTCCATCATTATGGCGATTATAGTAGACGACAAGAAGAAGCCTGTCTACCTCCGTTCATCTCCTGAAACCCAAGCGAGCGTGTTCAGCTCCCGCGATTCAGGTGATTAAGAGAAAGGGTCACTACCGACTGTAGTAAAAATGCTAAACCGATCAGATTTGTACTTACACTAAATCTGATGTCACCAATCAAATCAGCGTAAAATTGCAATGCGGATTAAAAAACGAACGAAGGGTGTACGACAATTTTAACGTTTACGAGTTTTTAAAATTAGTATTTGTGTAACATATATGACATTTATCCAATGCGTGTAATACGATGAACCAACCCGCCTAAATATCTCATGAAAATTCGTCACATTAAAATCAAATAAAAAGGCAAAATAAAATTAAGCAACACGTTAACCAATTGTTTTATTTGTAATTTGAAACAGTGAATATGTGCAAAGCTCAGTACTCACGGTCACAGTTACCTCTTCTCCGATATATTACAGCAAGGGTGTCGCCAACTCTTCATCGCAGTCATCTGTGTCAGAGTCAGTTGCAGACAGAGCAATGTTGTCGTCGCAGTCATCTTCGTCACTGTCTTGTGCCACACGAATAATAATTCTGTCGACAACGTCGTCTGAACATAGTTCTTCCAGTTTTCCTTAGGGGGAAAATCTTTTGCATTATCAATGAGGTCCTGCACATCCTTTATGTTGAAGGTTGTATTGTGCTTGGCGACGAAACCTTTGATCCAAGCCCAAACTTATTCAATTGGGTTGAGCTCACAGTGATATGGTGGTAGCCTGACAACCTTGTGGCCTGCACAAATAGCCATTTCGTCGAACCTATACCGTTGCTTTTCAGCGCGGAATGGCTTGACCAGTAGGAGGAATTCTGCCTTCGTACCAGTTTCATGAAAAGTTATATTTTTCTTCGTAAGCCACTCCTGAATTTTAGTCTTCCACCACTGAATTGTAGGCAACTTCTCCACAACGCCGGAGTGAACACTGGCGTTGTCCTTGACGATGACACAGTTGGGAAGAATTTTTGTAAACCATCCCTCAACTTGTCTCCAGTCATTTCGTCGTGGTGTGTGCCATCGTGTTGCGACACACTCTTCTTGGCATAGAAGAGGAGTTTCCCGCCATCAACGTAGCCATCTTCATTTCCAATATGGAACAGGATGAGACGGCCTCCCTTCTCGGATGGGTCTTTGAGACTGGTACTAAGCCCCTCGCAGTGTGCTTGACGCACTGATGTTATGGTAGTGTCATGCCAACCGTAACTGACGGTATGTCCAGCGTTGCACTACGTCTCGTCCAGATACAAAATCTTCTTTCCTTCTGCTCGCACGTTCCCTATGGCTTCTCCATTGAATGACATCCTCCCGCTCAATCATTACCAAAATTCGAGATCGCCTCATGAAAATGAAGCCCATGTCCTTCAACAAGCGCTGAACTGTTCTTACACTCATATCAGGCAGAGTATCGTCACTTCTGATTTCTTCAGCAATCTTGAGGGCGGTCGGAGGTATATATTAGGCGAAACATATTGTGAACAATACTGCGCACTCCCATAACAACAAAACCGTACTTTTCAGGCCTTCTTCCACTCTTTCCTTCACTTCGGAGTCACTTCTTCCCAGGTGTTGTCAATTGTCTTCCAGCATCCATGTCGCTCTTGATACGTTCCACAGTACTTAGGCCTGGTCCGGTTAGAAGGGCAGCTTTTTGACAAGCATTCCTCACAGTCAACGTTGGATCTAATTTCCGAAGATTACCAAACAAAGTCATGATACTCATTTGTTCCCCGACTTCAGCATTGTCGTTTATTGCGCACATTTAGGTCCTATATATTTATCGTTGACCTCCATACTGATTGCACGCCTCTTACTCTAGAGGATACACTATATTAACAAAAGCATTCGGACACTACAACAAATTTGCCCAGAAATATGCGCTGTGAATGAGGAGGTTAATATATAAAGCTAAAGTGTTCTCTCTTGTCAGTAAGTTTTACACGGATATATCACGTGGACGTGAACTTTCTAACTTCCGCGTGGGCTGGTAATACGATGTAATTTGAGTAACGTTTCGATACGGAGCATTGCAGTTAAACTACACATACCAAAATCAACTGTAATTGATCTGCTGAAGAGATAAAAGCAGGACGGTGCAACTACAGTAAAAATCGTTCAAAAATGACCGCACAAATTGATGATTGTGACAGATGAGCCCTGGCAAGAACTGTAAAAAAAATCCCGATTTCCTCTGCTGTTTCCATCGCTACTGACGTATGAGGTACTTGTGGGGGCTCAGTTAGTACCATAACTATCCACGCAGAGTTGCACAGTCTGGGTTATTATGGTAGAGCTGCTGCACACAAGCTACAAATTACTACCGTTAATGCGAAGCGCCATTTGGATCGGTGTATTTCACGGCTTTCCTGAACCGTAGACAACTGGAGAGCTGTTGTGTGGTGTCACGCTTTTAACTTTTCCAATCTGATCGACATGTTTGGATTTGGCGACAGCCCAGCGATCGGTTTTTGTCAGACTGTGTTGTTCCAACGAATCAGCATCGTATTAAACTCCTGTCTACATCATTTTATAACTCTACCCTCATTATCATGGTCTTCGTTAATTAAGCAGCGCTGAATGGCATTCCATTCAACGATGCGATATGTGCTTAGTCGGACATAATTAGAATTAAATATATTTGCTACTGGCTGTTATTTTTGTTTACCTAGCCATTTAAAAAAGACCTGCTCTGTTTCAAAGCTGGGCTATGTTCGATTACGTAAACGTATTCCGTAATGTGGAGTCTTCCGGCGACAGCATATTCAGTCTATTGCCAGACGGTGTAAGCCTTACTCACTGCCATATTAAGTCTTCTGTAATCCCATTCTGGAGATCTACTTTAAAGTTTATTTTTTTCTGATAATCCAGTAGCATTCCGGAGACGCCTTCTCTATTAGAACATAATAATGCATTTCAGCCGAAATTAACAAATCGTAACATAGGTAGCTCGTGATCTGTAGGGTATATTTGGCGTCTCTACTAACCACAAAAGTGAAAGACGAAAACGGACAACGAAACCAAAACAGAAGCAGTTTTTTTCCCGGAACGGTTTGTAGAATGTTTAAGTATAAACATTGTCTCGCAGTCTCCGAAGGTGTTCGGAATGTGTAATCCCGAATCCGAAAGCAAGCAGCCGTTACATAATGTTCGTGAATTACTACTCCATATATATATATATATATATATTAAATTGGAACTATGATATATTTAACGAGCCGTTTATTCACACCACAAAAGGTTGGGCAACATCTAATACTAGCAATTATTCGGCTTTCGAGTAGCAAAGTTTTAGTTTTCAATATAGGCTATATATACTGTAGCATTTTCAGATATCATTAACTTTCGTTTTTTAAAATTAAACACTACCTGTAATTGTATAATAAAAGTGGTTAAAATTAATTTGAAGTTTAATATATCAAAACAGATNCGTCTAACCTTCACTTTATTAACTTGAAGTTTGTCATGTGAGTTTAAACAGAAAACAATATAAACACAAAACGAAATAAAAAAAACGACAATTGGCTTAACAACAACAAACATGGTGGAAAGAACCGAGGCACGCTAAAAGACAGTTCTCTCCTACTTCGCTTTCATAAAAGCTCTCCAGTCCCTTGGACAACGCCTCACCTAATCTTTTGACCCTTTTTAAAGTCAAATTAAACTCTCTACACCAACTTTTCCATAAGATTGCTCAGTTAAAAGCGTAACACGTTTTTACAAAGGCGTTCACCATTACACCTCCACGCAATCTCTCTGCAGCACTCCAAGCGACACTGCGAAACGGGTAACTAAGGACTCCACTTCTTGACAACTTTAGTAATCAAATGTGAGTTAGGCTTAACGAACAATCCAACAATGGAAAGTTAATAAAGAGATTATGCCCGAGTCACAGAAAACAACTCTTTCCCTCTTTCAAGGAAATTACACTCATTACAACACTAAAGAGACTTATACTAAATTTAAACTAAGAAAATATACAAAATAAAATATAACCTTTACTAAAATTAGATTAAACCGAAATCTCGTGTTACAAATTGGTTTAACAACAACAAACATGGTGGAAAGTGAATAACATGACCCTTGTAAAGAACCGAGGCACGCTGAAAGACAGTGCACACGGCGAAAGACAGTGCGCACGGTTTCCATAGCAACGAAAATACAAAATGGTGGAAATTTAAAAATTGAAGTAGTGAATCAGATGTTTTGGACCAAAATAAACATTTTTTTGCAATATGAATTTCTCCCGACAACGCACCTTTTTGTAAGATATTGTGATGTCACGTGACAAAAAAAATAATTGCAGATTTTCGATTTTTTTCTGTAGGTTTCATACCAAGGTGAACAATTTTTGTATTTAACATATTACTCTAGCTCTTCTGCGTCATGGCTAGAATTAGCGTTAGTCAGTTACGTACTACACACGGTAAAAGAGTGCGCACGGTTTCCATGTCAACGAAAATCCAAAATGGCAGAAATTTTAAAATTGAAGTAGTGAATCACATGTTTTGGGCCAAAATAAACATTTTTTGTGATTTGCCTTTTTCCCACACAACACACCGTTTGCAAGATGTTGTGATGTCACGTGACAAAAAAAAGGCAGATTTTCGATTTTTTCTGTAGGTTTCATACCAAGCTGAACAACTTTTGTATTTAACATATTTCTCTAGCTCTTCTGCATCATGGCTAGAATACAGGATGTCAGAAAATTCGCGCCCACGGGCTCCATGGGCTAATTCTATGATGCATATTGAGCAATAAAGTCCTCTTACAAAATGCTGTGTGATGCGTACTTTGCATAAAAGTTATTAAATGTTTGAGGAGATATGCCAACGTTGCATTGTCAAAGAGGACTGGTGAAATGTGTACAGTAATAATCTCCCCGTATTATTAGTTTTCCGTAGCACCGTAGTAACGTACCTATCTTGTAAGCAGGAAACCTGGGTTCGATCCTAAACATTTGCTAATTTTTTTTTGTTTTTCTATTTGGTTTTATTAGCAATTACATCAAGATACAGGAGGCATTTTTATTGTTATTCATATTGCTATTTACAACTGAAATTATGAAAAACATATAGATATAATATTAGCAACAAAATTATGTAGCACCTGCAAATAAATAATTATGTACATTTGTGTTGCTACACTTATTAATAATTGCATTTTGACTAATTATTTGTTTTTGTACACAAATGTACACAATTATTTATTTGCATAATTTTGTTGTTATAATTATATGAATTTTTTTTTCATAATTCCAATTGTAAATAGCAACATGGGTAATAATAAAAATGCCTTCCGCGTCTTGATGTAATTGCTAATAAAACCAATTAGAAAAACACTGAAATATGTTTAGGATCGAACCCAGGTTTGCTGCTTACAAGACAGGTACGTTACCACGGTGCTACGGAAAGTCAATAAAATAGAAAGTTTCTCACTGCATACAGCTCGCCAGTCCTCTATGGCAATACAACGTTGTCATATCTCCTCAAACATTTAATAAGTTTTATGCAAAAAGTACGCATCGCACAGCATTTTGTTAGAGGACTTTATGGCTCAATATTCATCATATAATCAGCGCATGGAGTCCGTAGGTGCGACTTTTCTGACACCCTGTATACATATGTGTAACCCTAATTTTTTATTTATTTATTATTCATTTTATTTAGTCTAGGATAACAATTCATGTAAATGGGCACAACTTGTGAAATGCAAGTATATGAATTATCTTTATCATTTCTGCTCTTTTTCTGTTCCAAAGTTAGTGGCGTTTAACGACACCTAAAAGGTTCATTTTATTTAAAGTTAGTTTTGAAACATTCACCAAATAAGAATAATAATAAAGCTATCATTTCAAAACCAAAGAAAACACGATCGATTTTGTGCTGTATTCCAAGTTGTTGCTTCAAGACAGTTTATAATCTGCATCCAATGTATAGAGCAAAGTCATGAGTAGTTGCTACTGAATGATGGTTTTACTTGAGCCATTGGCGTGTCTGGTTTCACGATACGAAATATGAACTTTACATTGCAATTTACAACAAGTAGCTAAAATGTTAATGTTCGTTAATATACCTGTAGCTAACAAGATCGTGTCCAGTAGAATGTACTTTAATCCCAGATTCAACAAAACGATTAAATAACAACAAATAGATATGACTGTTATAAACCATGTAGATAGTTGCAATTTTTAATGCCATATCTAACGAATATTTTATTTATCTTTAAAAAAGGTGAATATTTTTAAACACGATTGCCGTTGAACGAAAAACATGACAAGCCTTTTCACGCATTGACTTACTTACTGAGCTACGTCTCACGCTGCAAATGGCAACTTTTTACATAGTGTATTGTATAAGTAAAGCGTTCTGTGCCCAAAATCTATCCAAGTGTAATTCCTAAATTGATTTTTAATAGTCAGACAATATGCACATATTAGTTAGACAGCCTTCCCTAATTACTGTCTGGGGAAGTGGACTGAGAAACTCAATTTTGGCAGCCGACCTATCTGGTCTAGTGATTCGCGTACCGAGCTCTAGTTGGGGAAGGGAGTTCGAGTTCCACGTAAGCCAGGGATGTTTGTGATGTTCATTCACCTCCTCTGATTAAAATAAGAATCTTATAGTCCTGTGTCGGAAACCAAATCGTCATCGTCATCATCACCAACCGAATGTGATACATGGCCATCATTAANTAATTAATAAACTAGAGTTAAAACCGAAGAAAAAACAAATTCTAAAGTAAGTATCAGACGTATTCCAGCTCTTCATTGTGAACTTCCACAACGTTCTGATAAAATAAAATATCAGAGCTGCTGAGCGATTCATCCAATAAATAAAAAATAAATAGTCGTCAAAACCACTTAACTACTCAAAATGTCTCTGTTTGCAAAATCTACTTATATTTGCGAATTCTCTTTGCACATTTCGAAACTAAAGGAACACACATGTTTGAAAAGATTTAAGTTCAGAAACGTTTTTGATAAATGTGGAATTTGACACCACTGTTTTTAGCAAGATTATTTTCAAATTAAAACTCAATCGTTCAGTAAATTCAGCAATATCGAAAACAGACAATATTAATATTTATCTAATTGTAAATTTTTTTTCATTTTGGAATGAACTGTTTTAATATTTGAGGAGCGGTATTTTTGCTTGAATATACATGCTTTGTGGATTCAGTCACACATCGGTGTTCAGTGACAAAGGGTCTTGGCATAAATTTACTTCATTTTGACAGTTCCAGTGGCACTCCTAATTTCAGTTTAATAACAAGTTCAGCTGTGTTGTTTAAATATTCCTGCTGTACATTTTGTATGATTGGTTATGATTTTAATGTTCCACAGCAACATGATGCACATGACAAAATCGATATATTACAAGCTAAGTGGTATTTGCTTTGCTGATTCAATTTTCATGAGTTCAATGTTAACTACCAGTCAGTGCTATTATAAGAATGTAATATTATTTAACTATTGAGTCAACACTGCTTTGCAATTGAAGCATTGGGTCATACAATTATCAGACTAGACTACGAATATCAAAACTCATTCTGTAGTTAGTTGAGGCTTTATTTTATTGCTGACAGAGGCCATTCATCTTCTATTTGAAGTTAATTCTGGTGCGAGATACTTGTCATGGATGCATCTTACAATGAAATTACGAATGCCTTCCACATGTTTCTGCTAAATATAGTTTCAGGAAAATTCAACTCACTCACATAGCAGAAAATAAAATTACTTGCGACAAGGAATGACCAATATACATATACGTAGCGTATTCACATACATAGCATATTAATAACATTATTTTAGAATTGAATTTAAAGTACAGATTTATTTTTATTAAATCCCTGATTATATTCCATAGTTTTAATCAATACACATTTTTGAAATCTTTCTCTCGTTAAATTGATTACAATCTTTTCATATTCAATGCCTTCTGATTGTTTACCAGTTTCTTGAAACTTTCCTTTGTTATCATTACTGAACAATTATCCCTAAGCAACTGATACTGCCTTGTCTAATGAAAAACTTTTCAAAACATGTTTACAGTATTTTCATTTCAACAGACATACAAAATCAAAATCATCCTTAAGATATTATTTCGTCGGGAAAGTATAATTAAGTTATACTATTAATGCTTTGGGGAATTTTTAGAACCTCACACTACGGAAGTTTAGTAAAAGTTTGACTTATTTAGGCTCAATTAAATTAGGCTATTTTGGCTGCTTAGGATACGTGTTAGTCTACTCTTTTTTCAAATGTGATGTGAAAAACTGAATTGTAATTACATTCATAATTCCAAGAAATCCTTTGTACGATCCAGCATAACAAGTAAATATTTGTGATAATACAAACATTAACCTTTATAATATCTACTTTCATTTTGTTCAGATGTTTTTTTTCAGATTTCTGCATTTCTGTTAACAACTTATTTCTAATGTCAGCAAATATACTGGATTTAGACCCAATCTTTGCTGTTTTTTTCTACTTGTTCATTGCTCCTGGACTTCATTTCGCTAATTCCTGCCTAAATGTAATCTGTTCCAAAGCCGTATTCATAGTCAACAATAACGCTATTGTCGTTTTGTCTGTATATTTTCTGTATATACATTGTTTGTGTTTAGTGCTTCTATAAGAATGGGTGTTTGTAAATTGTACTTGACCCAAATTTAAATGCACAAATTTACATTTTATTTAGTAATTAAATTCCTTTCCAGGAATCTTCAATATACAATCTCAGCAAATGGGGATGATTTTTTGGCATGACATAGTTGCGAATACACTGTAGATGCGTCCGTTACGTTTGTAGATTCAACTTCATAAACAAAATTATTAATTTAGTTCTGTGTCACTTTAAATTGAACACATAAAATTAATCTCATTTAAAGTAAATAAAGATGTACTTGTGAAATACAATATGAGACAGTAGACGGTTGAGTCTCAAACTTATGAAATGCTACTTCCGAAAACTTATTGTCATTGTTAACATGTCTAAATAATGAAAGTCAAATAAAGATAAGTATGATAAATATCCCGAAATGTTGTGTCCAAATGAACCACGTTATTTTCCATACATTAAGAATGTTATTGACTGAGCTAAGAAATAACCTAGCAGCTACATTATTGAAACCATCATCTACAGCTTAGTTAAAAGGCACATGTATTGGTTTATGTTTCAGATTATTGTCTTGCGTAACTGGAATGAATAACCTTTTTGGGATTAGATCTCACAACTTCCAGGCTGAATGCCTAGTTCACTGACCAACCACACCATCAAGTATTTCGTGAACAAGCCTAGGATTAAGACTGTAAGTTATACATTGTGCTAAAAGGATGATAGGAAGATAGAGCTAGTTTTGTACAATCGTGCCAGGAAATATTTATGTCGTATCCTATAGGCTGATAGGTTGGAGATACTTACAAAATTCGTCATTTAATATCATATGAATAAAAACAACCTCACTCGTTAAAGAGCAAAGGTGCCACATTGGTAACGAGGGTGTATTTCTGTTCATTACTTTTACTTGCACTACTTTTACTTACAAGAAATAGTGGTGTTTGGACGTTGAACACTATGAATCACAAAACACTTCACACTAACTGGCAAACTAATATTACGACAACAACACAATATGTTGACATTTTAGATGAGCAAAAATGCAGGACAAGAAACAACTATTTACAACAATTTAATAATAAACAGTCGTATACAGGGTGTTTCAAAAAGGTTGTGACCTGCTTTCAGGATAGATTCCTCAGCATAAACCGAGTGGAAATTGAGGAGTAACTTTTTTTGGTTTAGAGGCTCCGTTTAGACTCCTGACGCCTAATAAGATGTGACAATTTGGCAACACTGCGTTGAGGCTTTTAATAACTACCCCATCAGAATTCATGTTATCCAAACAGATACTCAAATACATTCATTTGCTGTTGATTTTTGAGAGTATCGCCCAGTACTGCTTCAAGTATAAAGTTCGTTAAAGTCACGTGGTAAATTGTGTTCAATTTGCATTCACATTACTTGTAGCGT
>KZ872619.1:46730-56817 GCA_003456935.1 Machilis hrabei
TGTTCATCATCACCTTCATAAAAATAGTGAGTACTGGATATGTAAACCGGCTCGAATGACCCATGTGTGTCGAGTAGCCGTAAAACCTCACGTCATCACATCATTTATCTTTGAATACCTTTCATAAACATTCTTGTTATTACAGAGATATGCTATTTCATCGTTAAAGGCTTAATAACTAGAAAATAACGGCACTAACGAAAAAATGGTTGGGAGAAAAGTTGTTTATTTTTTAAGGAAAATACGAATCTGTAATAACTTGATATGATCTTGAAAACCTCCACCAAATAAAAATTTCATATTGCCATTATGGTTGCCCCTTGAAAAACCCTAAAACTCTTGTCTGAAACATTTTTTCGATAATGCATTGTTTTTTAGTTATTTAAGTTTGCCAAGTTAAATGCCCCACCCTATATATATACATTTAAAGATGAAATGGTTCTTATTAGTCCTTAGGTAAAAGAAATATCTTTTTACATTTTGCTTTATAGAAATCTTCACAAAAAATAATGCTGAAATAGTGAAATTAAAACCTAAAAAATTATAAACAAAACATTCTTGATACTTTGACAACAGTTGTTGAATTAAATAATCAAGTGTGAAAAAATTAATTGAAAGAAATTATGTCCCTACTTTATCCATTATTATAGTAGTGCACTGCATTAAAGGGTAGTAATTCAGCCATACTTGTAGTACCCTCACCAGAGTTAAAGCACTACATATTATACTGACACCTTTTGTGCTCTCACCAGACATACCAACACAAAGAAAGCATCTTAAACTGTGTCAGCTCAGTTGAACCGAAACCCGAGTCGAGCCTCGTTGTAAACCTATGTTGTTTGTGTGAAAGAAGTTCAAGACAAATTTCCACCAAGCCGAACCTCATGCAGTTGAAACATTTTTGCGAGCCATGTGTGCTTCAGTGGTGTAGTTCCTGTGGGTGAATACAGACAACATGATAATGGAAAGTAACAGCCTAAAATTAGCTGCTGCAGCATGTATTTAAATTCACTATGCAACAAGACAAAAAAGCCAACAGTGGTAATAATAACACTGTCTTTATTTCCTGCATGTCTTCATGAGAACTCCAATTACTCTAGCAATTTCTCTCTATATAATTTCTTTTGACCTTGTAATTTTGCATTTTTTTAGTATTCCACTGCTCCTTACTGATCAAACGGTAAATAAACTGACTGAATACGNCAACCACCACTAACTCACCTTTGATGTTTGTTGGTCAGCTTGCAATGCGATCCAGCAAAGTGCATAACCTCATCGATTAATATCCTTTGATGCGACGAGGAAATACAAACATTGGTTTGGATTCTGCTAGCCAGTACGTAAAACAATCCGATGCTCACGGCTGGGCTTAGTTCGAGGATCAGTTCCATACTTTACACTGCCTATATGTCCTATTTTTTATCTTTTCGTGTGCCATTACGACTGTCAACAAATAACAGCTGTTCAGCAGGCTAAGGAATTACTTCATGAGATCATACTATTGCTTTAAATAGTCATCACCAATGATATATTTTAAAAACATCCTGAGATATAAGGCTTAATACAGGGTGTACGTATTGCATAGTTGGTGCATTTGAAATTGATAATTGTACTTGCTTTATTTATTTTTTTATAATCGCCCTGTTTTTTTTTTTAATTTATTTTTGTTATATCCACCACCACTGTAAGCTTCCAACTCTGTTCCTGTAAAGTATTTTTTTAATCTGACATAAAAAATACTATTACGAGGGATCAGTGGTAGAAGGGTGTGTAAAAAAAGTTTTGAATTGAAACTTGTTCTTTCTTTATAGTGGTACATTCAGGCAACTTGTGCAACCCAAGGCCATGGCTTGTATGAAGGACTCGACTGGCTTTCTTATGAGCTGGCCAAGAAGTAACGACTTGGTGCACTGTGTGAAACCTGGTGATTATAGTTTAATAGGGATTTGACTACCCTAGCATTTGTATATAAAAAATTACAAAAATGACTAATGCTGGCATGTTATTGCTTTGTGAACACCTGTGGTGCTAGTAGTGATTTATGTGATTGTACTAGCACTGTTTGCCTGTTTACTATGGAATGGCATTTTTAGTACCTTGTATTATCTTTTCCACTTTTACATATAAATGGTCTCTGTTGTACTCACAACATTCCTTCTCGAGAGTGTTTGGCAGTGTGTGAATGGTACTTAAATGGTATTGCATTTATTTTTGTTAATATTAGAATGTACCATGTTTTTTATCAAATAAAATGTGCAAGTTTGTCAGACTGTACAGTTTTCTTGTACATTACGTAAATTGAATTGATCCACTATAAATGAAAGTGACAGTGCAAAACAAAAGAACAAATGCTCAAAATAGGTGTACTTTTCTTAGGTGTAAATTAAATTAAAAGAGCAATATTGTTCACATTAGTTGAGTAAAACAAAAGATTTGTAACTGGAGGCAGCAATTTTAAAATACATTTTTTTTCTGTAAGGAATAGTGAATATTGTTAATGTGAAGATTCCATTCGTTTGTTTTGCCATGCAGAAGCAACCTGTTCTATCTGAAACCTGTCGAATAAAAATTAGATTTTACATAGGCTGATTTTCACTGGCTAATTTTTATTTGTAAACATAGTTACATATAGCATTTAGTAAAATACATATACATATGTTGATTGCTTCAATATAAATGCGAGTTTTGAAAAGGATCATTTGGAGCACACATCTAATCCAGCTGTTCTTAATTTCAGTAAATTGTTCAGAGGATGTGTGAAGATGTTCTTAATTATCAGGGGAACTGCCTTAAAGATGTCACTTTATATGCAGCATGCATGTTCACCTATATTAATGAGTTTACAAAATATTTAAAGCCTGGAAGATATATTTATTACCACTTGCAGTAACAGATTTAACAATGCAATTTTGAAATGCCGTTACTGTGATAGATGCTGAACCAAAATCACATTCTTGGTGGACTGGTAACAAATGCGTCAGCCACTTTTCAGATTTGAAGTTCAGGACATAATATTCAATTTCAAGTGAATCTGAAAATGAAGCCTGTTGGCAATTTGTACACTGACGTATTGTGTCTAGGCCATTATGTAATAATAATAATAATAATAATAAAAAAAAAGGATGAGGGGGGAATACCTTTCCATAAGTAAAACTAATTTATCATGAAATAGTTTAAATAGTTACATTAAGGTTTTTGTTGAAGAGTTCCATCAGTTCTTTTGATTCATTTGTAGCAGTAGTTGATATACCATTATATTGTTACACTTTCTTCAACAAGACAGAATCATTGTATATTATGATAAATGGTAAATAGTAATTAAGGCCTTCCATGTTATGAACTAGCAATTTGTGAATCTAAAATTAAAAATTGTGTGCTTTCAATAAATAAAAAGTATTTTTAAATAAACAAAAATAGAAGAGCAATATGTTTAATAAAACTCTTTACTTCCAAGT
Organism: Machilis hrabei; assembly: GCA_003456935.1. NCBI lineage: Eukaryota > Metazoa > Arthropoda > Insecta > Archaeognatha > Machilidae > Machilis > Machilis hrabei. Next base: position 50,186 of record KZ872619.1, read on the forward strand.
GGACCTTTGTGACATACTACCTCAGTCTATATAAACTTAGTAACACTTTTGAACTTGTATTGCTGACCTCTTAAATTTACATTTTTCTGGGGATTCAAAGAATTAGGTGTGGAAAGAATAATGAAACCTGTTAATTTTAATAAATGGAACACTTTTTCTTGTCACTTTGACAACACTTTCTGTATTTGTGCACTTTTGTTTTGGTTATTGTTTCCTTGTACCAGTGTGTTAGAAGTGCCTCTGGCTGTACATTTTTGTACAGAGTTGAATGTATTTTAGTGATTTAGGCTTGAAGTATAATAAAGTATTATGCAAATGTTGAATCTGTATTACATTCTAAAGAACCCAGGGGAAGAATTCCCTTCTGCTCAAATTATAAAATTTTCAGGGGGTTACCAGCCAAAACGTGGCATAGGTTTTGTATCGGCTCAGATCCTTCTGGGCCCATAAGGGGATACTAAAAATATTTAAGGGGAAAGAGTGGTGGAATAATTGTACCTTGTTTGAAATTTTTACCAGATGAAACCTGTTTTTGCCCATTTACAAATGGCAGTGTGCTAATAAATCTAGTTGCACTGGATCAATAGTCCACATTGGGCCTTCCGTGGAGGCAAATACGGGGCTATTCATTTTTTTACACAGCTTTTTGTTACATTTATTTTTAGAACTGAACAACTTGAGGTAATTAACCATAATCAGTCCAAACTTGCAGGGTAAATAGGACACACTGTACAGTGCAAGTTTTTTAAACAGACAACCGAATATCTTTAAAAGAAAAATGTTTCTGACAAAAGTTGTTCACTTTCAAGGTGTAAATAAATAAGGTCGCACACATGGCTACGCAAAGGTCACCATTTTTTTTAAATAGAAACCCATAATTTTTATTGCATATTCTTTAAGTTGACTTCCTGGCATTTTGGGAATAGTGGTTGAAAGTCCTTTCAGTTGAGGATTACGCGAATTATTGGCCATCAAAGTACCGCCAGCACATGGATTCGTGCATCTGTGTGTGCGTAAATGCATGTGTGTTTAAACTTCGATTCGGGAGTGCAAAGAGGACAGTTTTTAAACAATTAATAACAATTTGAGTATTGAGAAATACAAGTTTATTTGAGAAAATTGAAAGTGATTCGTCAGATTGTTTGAATAAATGCTTAAAATGACGTCAACTTTGATTCACTTCTACAAGTATTTCTAATGTCTTTCATATCTTCTGGAGTAGTTGGTATATCCTGATATATCTTTTCTTTGAGGTATCCTCATTAAAAAAAAGGCAAGATAAGTCCAGTGACTGAGCAGACCAGTGTACTGAACCAGCCTGTCCTATACAGCGGCAATTATAATCTCGTGCAGTCTACGAACAGTGTGCCGGACACCCATCATGCTGAAACCACACGTTTAATATTTCTTCCGAAGTAAGTTCCTCGAGCACAAACTGTAATTCGTAGTCCAAAAAGTTTACGTATTTCATTCCATGCAACATACTGCTGACGATTCTGCACGAAACATTGACCGTCCGAGGCTGTTAATATCTCCATCCATATTGAATTGTCTACAACAATCATGCATGATGTGGTGATTGACCTCCCCACAATTTGTAAAATTCCACTCGTCAGAAAAAAAAATTCTTCATTTGAATTTTCTCTTGTGCTCATCCACACCATTCACTCTTATTTTGAAAATCATCTCCATGAAGATCTTGACGCTATGAGATATAGTATGGGAGGAATTTCAAGTATTGTAATGACACTAGCCGGAGATATTACAAAAGTACATGAAAAGGCAAGAGTACTTACAGGAGGATAACAGGTGACTGCTGCTAATACTACAATTTCATTATTTTCACCGGTTACAGTTGACTTTTTCATTTTCAGCTGAACACTTCCGTCTTTCGAATGCAATGGACTATTCTCTCAGGGAATCGTTCAGCATGCAAATTGTATGCTTCATTGAGGATTTGGCAACATTCAATATAAATGAAAATTCAATTTTTTCTGCATCTCTTAGTCTTTCCATACTATTTTGCACACAATGAACTGAACGAAATGTACCCAAATTATTTGTATTTATTAAGTTGTGTGGATAACTTTTGCAAGCTGTGAATAACAGCTGTTGTTTTGTTGCATGGCAACGTTTGGCTGTAGTATAGTTTTGTCCATGCGTGGTGCTGTCTTTCAAGGTCGGCTGAAGTGAGCATCTCCTCGTTTTTCACGAGATCATCCGTTTTCTGGGAATTGGACTGGTTCAGAGCAGGGGTGTTTGATTTAAATCCATTTTCCTTTCAAACATTCCTTTCTTATAATTAAAAAATAAATGGAAATAACAGAAACTATTTGACAAGTAATCTTGCAGATTCCATGCTAATGACTTGCCTGTTAATAGAAATGTAATAAGCTAGAAATTAGTAGTGATTATAGTGAATGATTCACACTGTGAAAACAGAATTGCATTAATGAGAGGATATATAACAGGTTACAGGAATAAAGTGATTTATTAAGTTTCTGAAAGATCAAGAGGTAACTTAACAGGTCTGGCAGAAAGCAAGATACTTGTGGAACTAGGGCGGTTATTGGATTCGACGCGACCTCACAGGCACTAACAAAAAAAAACCCACTAACATTGGACCTATTTCTGTGATAGTACTTACCAGGCTATCCAAAATTGTTTTCCATGATTAAAAAAAATCGTCTATCTCCTGCAATTCATCTAGTTATACGTAAACTAAAGTGTTCCTAATAACTAAAAGATTTATTAATTACACGACGTTTGTAATACCTAAAGCGTTTGTTGCATCTGGACCCTTTGCTGCCGTAGCTCATATGCACTTACCTTTAGCAAATACAAAAATAAGATGAGAAAATGTTGGCAGTGTTGCCAATAGTTAATGTATTGGTGTTTTGTTACTTCTAAGGCAGGCACGACCGGTACAACTAGCACATTCTAATTTCTGGCTATACGTGAACATAATTTACGTACACGTACTGCCAGAAATTGTACAGGTCGTGCCTGCCTTAGAAGTAACAATAGGCCAATACATATAACTATTGGCAACACTGCCAAAAATTTCTCTTCTTATTTTCATATTATTTTGCTAGTAGAGGTAAGTTGCATACGAGCTACAGTAGCGAAGGGTCCAGATGAAATAACCATATTAATAGTTAACCCAAAACCCATCATTGTCGATCACTTCCTGTAAATTTTAGATCATGGAAGCCACTGAGTTCACACAAAATTAATTTGTTTTACGCACGTCTTCCCAGACTGAAAGTACGCGAGACTGGAGGGCTGACTATGTCCGTTCATGACCAGCTCTATGTCTACTAACCCTAATCCTCCATATATTTTCAATGGGATTAAGGTCAGGAGACTTCAGTGGCCACTGAAGAGGTTGAACTTCTGGATGGCTTTCAAACCAAGCGCATGTTTCTCGAGAAATATGAACGGAACTATTATCTTGTACAAGAAAAATCACTGGCATTTCCTCTGCTGGATACACAGCTCTTATGTTAGGGAGCATAATGTTTTCAAGAATGTCTGTATATTCAGCAGAGTTCATGCACGGTGAAACTTCAAAAAGCTCTCCAAGTCCAGCACTGCTCATCCATCCCCAGAAAGCTATATTTATTCTTCCACTCTTGTCATTAGGCACAGTAAACTGTCGGCTCAACCTCTGTCCTGCTGGTCTCCATACTGGAATCTGGCCGTCTTGGCAAGAAGAGAAGACTTTCTTGCCCGACCAGATGACCACGTTCCATTCCTGCAGAGTCCACGGTAGGTGCTGCAGTGCAAATCCCACCCTCGCTTCACGATGTGTAGCTGTCAAATTTAATTTTTGGAGAGCAACACTTCATAATCAAAAAGAGCTCTATAGAGTATAGATTCAATACTTTGACTCGTTAAGTAACATTTTAGTTCTGAATTATTAAACATTTGACATATTACATTATTAAAAAAATAATATTAAAAAATGTACATATACACACTTTAATTTGCACTGAAAATTATAAAGTAATTTGTGTCTCGACCATCACAGTTGGTCTGCACAGTAAAAGGTGGAGACTGATTACATTTCATGGTAGAATGAGGTTGGAAAACAGTCTATAAGATATGAGTGCAGTAAGAAATGAAATCAGATGCCCACTTTTATTATGCAGATTAACTGTGATGGTCGAGAGACAAATGTATTTTATACTTTTCAGTGCCATTAAAGTGTATATGTATTTTTTTTTATTCTATACTGTTTTAGTTGTATTAGTTTTTGTAGTATTCACAACACTTCCAAGAAAATATCACAGCACTCACTTTAATCAATTTCATTGTATTGTTTCGAAACATAATATTTGAAAACCAAATGGATGAACTGAGGACACTTTCAGTTTAATATTTACACGAACTAAAATACTTTGATAACCCTATCACGTCAAATACCACTGTAGCAGGTGTCACCTAAATAGTATTATGAATATAAACAAATTTTTATTATACACAACACTGTTCCAAGACAATATCACAGCATTCAATTTAATGTTTTATTTTATTGTTTGGAAGCACAACAATATTTGAAAACCAAATGGATGAACATACCTAGTGTGGCCCAGCAATATAAGTGTGTAATAACATTAAAAAAAAAATATGTCCATCATGGGATTCAAACTGGTGTCTTATACTAGCGCCTTAAACCGCTCGGCCACGCTACCAATTAAGTCGAGTAATGAGAAACGGGTTATATCGCCACGAATGTGCGAATGGACCAACGAACGTACGAAAATCCAGGGCAAGTTAAATAAAAGTGTGTAATAATTATTTATTGAAGTATTCTATTTTTTTTTTTAAATACATGTGCTAATAGTTTGCGCATGCCACCATCAGAGTGCACAACCTTATTGCAATTACCAAATAAGTCACGAGGGCTACTTGGTCCATTGCTCAGCATAGTGCTTGTTGTAATACGAGAAGTATGAAACTGATTGTGAGATTGTTTGGTGTTCCGTAACTTTAGCTAATGGAAAGAAAGTGTATTTATCATCCTTTTATCGTCCTCCTCAATCAGATTNTAATGTGCAAGTAAAAAGCTTTGTTTTTAGTACAGACGTTTGTTAAAACACAATGTTATTTTTGTTACAAAAGAAAAGCTACCGGCGGGTTAAAGTGCCGTCTCGTAAAGGGCGCATTCATACCACTGAAAGTTTTTCAGACTTAAACCTACTTTTTTCGTATTCGTCCGTGGTCAACTAACCAGGTGTTTCACGCAAATAGCGTCAAAATTTGACATTTTTGTGTGTTTTATTAGAATTAATCTGGACAAAGCAAATAAAAGAAATGTGCTACTCGCATACATTGCAATGCAGTGTTAAACTGATAAATATGGCAGAAACAATCATTTTAGGGTAACTTCAATTAGCTGATGGTATGTAGTTTGCATAAAGTTGTACTTTACCCATAATTTATGTTGCACGACATGTTCCTGACTTACTAGTTTAGGGTACAGCCTGTACATGAAGACCAAGGCATTGTTCTCCACACTACGTGACGTAATCCGAAATCACATACATGCAAGGGCATTGGTGATTTGAAAACACAATTTTCTAGAGAAGATTCAGCTGTCTTAATTTTATTTGCAGTTTAAATGTACACAAATAACAAAAATAATGCTGTCACATGTTGATAAGTATTAATATACAACAGCAGTGCACTGTTATCAGGGACATCAAATAGTTGGACGGATATCAAAGCCAGAGGCGTAAGCCGAGGTTTTGAAATCCTCTCAACTATTTGATATCCTGAAGAACAGTGCATTGCTGGTGTATATTGGNTTTTTTTTGTAGAGCAAGTGAACTACAGATAAACATAATGCACTGACTAGGAACTTGCATCAGTGGGTAAAGTTGACTGTGAGCTAAGATGTAGGGATCTTCATCAGTATCCCTTTTTCTTAATAATATTCTTAAGATTATACAACCTTTAAACATTCAGTGTTATAGATTAGAAAAAAGAATGTACTTTCCCTACAACTATCGAAAATATAGTCTGTCATTCTTGAGCTACATAAAATGTTTTGAAAGTGAAATTTATCTACTAGAGTTGTGCATTTTTACACAGGATCCTGGTTGCTACATATAACTTGTTCCTGAAGAGCTTGCTGGAGTTAAAGCATGTGATCTGTTAAACACCTCAGTGCCGAAAAGCCTTTGTCTAATGCCGACGTTATTTGGGAGAAACACCTCGTACCCGGTACAGTATCGATATTAGACCCAGGATGAATATTTGGGGGAGGGGGAGAGAAGAAGCTTAAAGTCAGAGAAACTGAAGCATCTACTGTGGAGTATGAAGGCCCTTTAGGACACAGCAGTTTACAGCTGACCGTCGCCAACTTTTTTATTGTGACAAAAAATAACTAAAAATAAACATTGGTTTACGATTAAAAACAAAAATGTTGCAAATGCTGGTATAAAACATATTACTAGACAGCTATCCTCGTTCATTTATATATTATCCTTCGGCTTACGCCTCAGGATAATACGTATATAAATTCCCTCAGAGTTTTGATTTTCAGTTACCAAAAGGATAGCCTACTGTTTAGCTACTGTGAATCCTTATCTGTGCTATGTACACAAACACTGATAAATGCACAC
>KZ872620.1:30435-42383 GCA_003456935.1 Machilis hrabei
TAGCTTGGTAAGTGAACGAAAATTTGCGTTTTAAGCGAAACGAAATTTCGCGCAACGCTTCGTTTGGATGTGACAGAATCGATGCTGGTACTGTATGAGGCCCTAAATCATGGAGTTGTGAAGTATAGGGTAACATTGAGCTATTCATCGAAGAATGGAGTGATACATCAAATCGTCATTGTTACTAGATTCTTTCTTCGCATACAATAATCGTGAATGCAAATATTAAACCTTTAGGCCTAAATGTCTTACTAACGAGGTCCTTTCGACGATTTTTTTTTCTACCATTCAACTCAGTATGACACTCTAAATAATGCATTTTATTTTCCCACGATCCCGGTGTACAGATCACGACAATATTGTCTTCCCTTCGCAATTTCCGTTTTAGCTGGCTCTACAAGTAGTTCCGCTTCTACTGGTTAGATGTCAGTAGCGTAGTTTTCATTGTTCCGGTATGTGCTATTACATTAGCAAATACGGCTATTATTTGGTGAGTTAGCGCAATGGTACAGTACCATCATCGACTTTGTCATATCCAAACGAAGCGTAGCGCGAAATTTCGTTTCGCTTAAAACGCAAATTTTCATTCACTTACCAAGCTATGAAAAATTACATTCGCTACTACGTCTTTCAGGCGAAGCGAATTTAATTTTTCGTAGCTTGGTAAGTGAACGAAAAATTTGCGTTTTAAGCGAAACGAAATTTTGTGCTACGCTTCGTTTGGATATGACAAAATCGATGCTGGTACTGTACTTGTTAAAAATTGAATTGTCACTTGGATCCAACCCTAACCCGTCTAATTTTTATTCTAATTCTCTCATCATTGAACTAACTTATAGCTGTATAGGTGATTATAAGATCACTTTTCCTCCTCAGACCTGAGAGGGTATTTACGATAAAATAATGATAATTCTTGTGGAAAAAGTTGTATTTGGCTTCGTATTTGATAAAAAATTTCGAANCTAAAAAACGTAACCGATCCAGTGTCCTAAAAAAATCTAGACCGACTCATTGCCCTAAAGAAACGTAACTGACTCAGTGCCCTGAAAAAACCTAGATCGACTCATTGCACTAAAAAACGTAACCGATCCAGTGTCCTAAAAAAACCTACACCGACTCATTGACCTAAAAAAACGTAACCGACTCAGCGCCCTGAAAAAAACGTGACTAATTCATTGCCCTGAGTTAAAAGTTTATTGTACTGTACGAGTCTGCCTGTGTACACTCCAAATTAAGGTTTGATCACAGGCATCTTCCGAAAAGGATGTTTAACGTGGGTTCCCATCAATAAGTGTTCAATGTAAAATAACACACTACTGGCTATGTGTCGGGGAAATGGCAAAATTAAATTATCGTGAAGCATATTTGTGATGCTGTTAAGGTCTCCATCTCCATTAGGCCATCAGAAACGTGAGACTCTAAACCCAAATAATGAAATCCACGTAAAAAAGGATACAATTGTTTTAAATGCTAGGTCATAACGTACCCAAACATTCACTTACATAGCTGTAATATTACAGCCAAACAAAGGGCCAAAAAGTAATGATTCCCGTAATACGTGCTGCACTTTATAGTTGAAATTTCTAGAAATGACTGAACTTTAAAAAAATGTATTTACAAAGGCATAAACAATAATGGCATATTACATATTTACGAAATTTCACATATCTAAATACAATTTAAACTACGCTTTGTAAATTGTAAAATGTCACTGATAACAACTGAACGATAATGTGATATTTGTAAAACTTGTAATACTGTACATCAAAGCTTATATATAACATTTGAGTACCTATTTGAAACCCTATATGTTTTATGATAATCAAATAAAAAATGTCTGCTCTAGAAAATATTGACCATACATTTAATTACTAAATATGCCACTGCAAGTGCAAAAACCTCGAGGTATGGCTTTCATGTTTCATGCTGACAAAGTTCCCTCTCATATGTATTTAATGTATTAATGAGTATGTTCACAGAGAAATATGCTTTGTTAAACTCACATTCGCGTTTCGTGACTGTTCAATTCCACTAATGTAATTTATTATAGACACAAAGCAAAAATTTGTGACAGTCAACATTTAATAATCCTCATAATTAATTTTCATGCCCACACATTCAAAATTTACGTTGATCAAGGAATTGTTCGTCTATTTCCTACTTTACTCATGATGTATTCAACAAAGCGTGAGATTAACCAATTATGTAGGTATAGTGCATTTATTTTATAATATAAAAAAGATCATATTTTAATTTTAGGTTAGTAAATTATGTATATACAAACCGTGTAATTGTTACTGGAGCACTGTTGACTTCAGAACTAGTATGGAGAGTAGAGAAACGAATGACGGTTCTGAGCCCACCCATCCTGATACATAAACTTATATTTTGATGTTATAATTTTTTTTTTAATATTATCATGAACCTGTACACCAACTACTACCGACTAGATTTTACCCAAGCATTCGATACAGTTAGGTTTATGTGTAAATTAAAACTTACAAACTAAACTCCATAATATTAAATTGGGTTTATTATTCCTGGCTGGCCGAATGCAACGAATTATCCTGAAAGACAGTGTATAAGATTTAGTTTCAGTTATTTCCAGAGTACCACATGGTACTGTTTTATGGCCTATTGCGTTTCATATTTAGGTTAACGATGTCCATACACGGAGAAAAAGTAGCCACCCAAACTTCTAAGGAGTCCGCTCAGCTACTTTTTGTGGATGGGAAACGACGACATACTAAAGTAGCTCCCTCAGGCACTTTTAGTGGGTGGCGGTGAGGTTATCGGCAGAGCTGACACAGATATTTTGTGGAGACGCAAGCATAGTTTAAAATAGCTGGTGTAGCTATGCTTTTTCCCACCCGCAGTACTTTACGTTGGCTGTAGATATGCTCCAGTACTTACGGCAGCAATTGTTGGTTTGTTATGGGTACTATGTTAGTAACAATATGTATTACATTCGTACGTTTACTGCCTCCCTTCCCCAACCCTGGCATTTTTATTTCCCAGGCATATTGAAGAAGTTTGCAAAAGAAACAAAAACAATTGAGGGGGGAAACACAAACTAAAGACAACACATTTTATTAGAAAACTGCAGATCACAAACATCAAGTAATTAAACGTCCATCTGTATACAAACTTGAAATACACTTTTCTACCCTATAGGATGCATATGAATAATTTCTAAAGAATTATATAAATTAATGAAACTTATCCCTTAAACGTTACATGATTAAATGAAAGCCTAACCAGCAATTCAATGTTGTACCAAACACAATATATGCTATAAAAACCTCCAATTTCTATTGCCGTACTTAGTCAACACGATTAATTAACACATGCATTTAAAGATGAAAATGTGCACGTTTTGCGTGGTTTTCACAAATGTATTTTCACGTTGGAAAACTGTCGAGTTTCTTTTGGGGAAGGTGGCAGTAATTGAATAAGTTCAAAATATTTTATTTTTGTGTACAAGAGTGATTTAAGTTAAAATATACAAACCTTGTGTGAGAGCCTCTCCAGGGCCAATATTTTACTCGACTCCGTCTCATCAAATATCTTAACCTATCTCGGAAGTATACGACCTCGCTTCGTTCGGATGGGGGGAAAATTAATTTGTCCGAAATAATTGTCATAGTTTCTATGATGTAACAACAAAGCGAGGACGTATAATTCCGAGGTAGGATAAAATATTGGACCTACCTCGGAATTATACGTCCTCGCTTTGTTGTTACATCATAGAAACTATGACAATTATTTCAGACAAACTAATTTTTCCCCCATCGGAACGAAGCGAGGTCATTACAATTGCAGAAATGCTGTACATTGGTGCGTGGTTGCAATTTTTTTTCGTCGGAATGCATTTGCCGATATCGGATATCAGTCCGGTACAGCACGGCATTATGCTAAAATAAATAGTATATCAGAGGTGTTAAACATGCTGTACTAAAACCACTAGAAGAGAAGCAACACGAATTCTAGAACTGTGTTCATTGTGTAAAACAGCTACATGTTGGCGATGTACTGAGACAACAACTAACAGCGATAGCAGAGATCGTGCAAATGCCTTCAAGGAATTTAGTTGCAGGACAAACACATACTGTATTCCTAGTCGTGTTTGCGGATATTACAAGAACAGAATCGCCCAACTCTGTTTGCTTAGTATGTGGTGTAGGGTGGATATTCAGTGTGGAGTAATGTTAACATCGGAGTAACACAGTGTTTAACTGAATTTAATCACTTGCAAATCACTGCAGTGATTAATTAAATAAAATAAAATCAACCAGCTTTTCAGGTTAGTGCATAAATTTATTTACAAATATTTATTTTGGAAGTGTTAATATCCCAACAAATACTGTGTTACTCTAAATGGGTTATTACTCCAAACTGAATATCTACCCTAGTCACACAGCATTTCAATGACCTTTTATATATAGCTTATTCTGAAAAGTGTAACCTAACATACGTGGTGTGTCTAAAAAGTTCGGTGAATGGTATCAAAAAATAAACAAAACAGAAGATACACAAAGTATCTATATTGACCTTCAAAATAATCGCCATCCGCCAAAACACACTTTTGCCAACGTTCATAAAGCTTCTGGAAACTGTCAGCAAAGGCCTCTTTAGGAATCGATCGCAGAACAGCTGTCACACGTTTATGGATTGCCGACACATCCGCAAAACGTGCGTCTTTCATGACTCCCTTAAGGCGGGGAAATATAAATAAGTCCGCAGGCGCCAGATCAGGGGAGTACGGTGGATGATCGACAACAGGTATGCTGCGCTGAGCCAAGAATTGGCACACACTGATCGCACAGTGCAGCAACATCCACTGTCCAGTCCTGTGCAACTCTGGCCGAACTCGCCCCAATTTGTATCAGAACTTGATGTTCAGTCATTGCTCCATTGCACTGTGACACTACCTCTCACACTGACTAGGTTCGACTGCCAGCAGCGCGTTTACCCTGACGGCCACGCTAGGTGACTCTTCTCGACATGTCTCTGGATAGCCATTTGCATGCGCGCTCACCTGGCCGTTGAGATATCGGATCATTCACCGAACTTTTTAGACACACCACGTATACTCTACTGTTAGTTGTAGCCTATTTGCCTAGCATAAATCACCATATCTATGGGTTTAGACATTATAACTGTGATCCACAACGCTTTCGGTCACGTTTACTTGGCGCATCTAGCAACACTAGCAACTCTTGTAGCATAGCAGTGTTTCATATATGGTGGCATCTAGCAACACGAACTCGTTACAGTGACCTCAGTGTAGTAACATCGATGCCTATTCTCTTATTTGACATATACTGGTATTACATATAGGGTATAGGTCTATTGAAAACCAATAATAATGTGTCATAGCCCATCTCATGTTGCAGTCAAACACACACAATTATTATTATCACTGTACTGGTTGTCCAAAATAAAGTAAATAACTTACAATACAACAACGTTACTGGTACACTGAAATCGTTAAAAATTCAATGGATTTTATAGTGTGCGGCATGTTTAATTCAGTGGTGAAAATGTTTTACTAAGTGGGTTCTCGTTGCGAGATATTTAGGCCTATACCTTTGTCTGTGCAATACATTAACCATTAAAAACTTTATTTGAAATGGATATGTGGCACAGTCCACTCATCGGCTATGTGGGCGTTTAATGATGAATTACGTTCAATTGGTAAATGTTTAACTCAAGCCCTAGCGCTTTTACATCTACATCATACCCTGCAATCAACCGGTAAGGTACTTGGCAGGGGGTGCACGAGGCACCTCAAGTTATTATTCACGTCCTAAACGGTTCCAATATCGAATCGACCTCGGAAAGAATGACCAAAAATACGCATTAGATTTACAGCTGATTTCCCTTAACTTATCTTCCCGATCGCGCCTACCAATATATGTTGCAGGTTTTAAAATCTTGCTTACATTTAACTGCTCCAATCTCTTAATTCTNCTTTTTTCACGCTTCGCATTAAGAGATTCCCAGCCCAACTCGCCTAACATCTCCATTAGGCTATCTGTCCTACCGTAACGACCCAAAACAAATCTAGCCGCCTTACGCTGAACTGACTGAAGAAGATTTTGCAATCCAACCTCATACGGGTCCCAAACACAACTACAGTATTGGATAATTGGAAGCACCAATGTGTTATATGCAATTTGCTTAACGTACTGTGGACATCTAACATGGTTAGAATTACCATCGCCCTCTTTGTACAGGGTGTGCCATGATTGTCACCCATTCTTAATAGGGTGGATTTAGGAATGGAAAATAAAAGGAAAAAGTCTAATGGCATATTTTAAGTCGAATGTTTCTGAAATTAGATAATGTTTCGGCCAAACTATTTTTAAACTTTTGAACATTTGATAAAAATGTTTTTAAGCAAGTTATTTTTATAATGAAATATATTCCCAAATCTAACCTTAAACATTACAAAATAAAAAACCCACCGTAGTAAATAACGTTAATACGAATTTTCGTTTTTCTTTAACATTTTGAATTCACCCTCTCAAAGATGGGTGAATATTTGGGATATTCTGTATATTACTAATCCATCTAAAGTAATCCAATTTTGAATTTCAAAACGTAGGATAAATGACAAGGGAATTTAAACTGTATCTTCACGTAATTAAAAGCACCGGAAGAAAAATCACGACTTTACGGTTATATCTTATTCTACCTTGCTAAATTGACATTTCATGGGTGATACATATCTTTTGTAGCGTCATAAAGCTAACTAAAATTTGTCGTTTGATGGCTTTGAGTAAAATTGTTGCCATTTGAAGGGTTCTTATAACTACGAGTATAGCCACTCCAATTGTTTTGTGAAGAATGTTTGCTCATAGTTAAATGACAGATATTTTATTTTATAACAAAAGTTTTACACAGCAACCGTCAGATGAGATATTAGCAGTTTTGCAAACGGTTTTATTAGACTTGGGATCAAAGCTCTGGTAATGCTCCTCCAAAATTAGCTTTCATTAATTAACATTCCAATTCAATTAGTGTTTGAGAACCATTCAGTGGAAAATAGAGATCACGTCAAACATGTAATTAATACCAGACTTGAAATTAAAATAACAAGTTAGAAACCGTACCTCTCAAACTATTACTAAAATGTAGGGTCCTAAGTGACTTACGTAGGAGCGTGCATACGCATAGACTTAGTTTAGCCCATTCGATTCGGTTATTTAAGTTGTGATGTGGTAAGATGTGATTCATTAGCTGTACTTAATAGAACAAAATTTATATAAACTTCTTGTAACAATTCAATTATACCTCCTTATTGATTTAATGAAAATCATGATACTAGAGTAGAGCTGAGCGAAGCTAGACACGCCACTTGCGGTATCTATATTTGTACCCATGTACTGTATTTACGACGTTCTTATTTAAAACTTTATGATTCTACGGTCCCTATCCATATATTCCAGAAAATGTAGCATCACCCTAGCTATAGTAGAAAACGGGAAAGCTCATTAGACATACTCAATTTTGCATCATAGTAGTAGCAATATATATATTTAAAAAAACCTATGTACTGAATGCAACCCTTGTACCACGACACATTATTAATGTAACTTATGGAACTGAGCTTTAATCAAAAGCGCCAATCCCACCTTCTGATTGGTTGAACAGTCAAGTATGAAAAATCGTCCTGCCAGCGTTTAGCTGCAAAATACACGCCACCGCGTATTTCATAAAAGTTATTACTCATTCAGCTGTTAGCCGAGTATCAGACAAGATGGAAAGTTATGTGAACTTAGGCAGCTTATTTTCAACAGTGCTGCAGTCAGACATCAGAGATGAAAATAAGATATTTTCCGATGCTGTATTTGGGACGAAGAAGATGCGATTTCATGGCTTAAAGGATACCAAGAAATTACGAAAACTCGTTGGATTCTCTGAAGTTCCAAAACTGGTTCTTAACAGTAAGTAACCTTTTTGTCAGGCCTGTTTCATGAAAATTACTTGTCTTGATGTAGTAGCTATAAGGTAGTCGTACCAAATACCGCCTACCCTAAATATTTTGCGCTCCTGTAGACAAACCTGAAAGCAAAATAATTTTAACAAAAGTTTAAAATGATCTCTCATTATAGGAATATTAACCACGTAAACAAAAAAGTCGTTACTTGAACCTAAATAATTGATTTTGTTAAATATTGGAGAAAATTGCAAACTCAAGTTTTAGAAAAGTGGTTCCTAATTCCGCCTACCACTTATTCCTAATATCGCCTATAGGTGGTATTAGGTGCAGGGGATTTCATGTGTCGGGTCAGATAGCGCAAACAGTTTAAATTGAGCAGAAATAATACACAAATGACAAAATGAAGATTGATTTGACAGAAACTTTAACAGTTTTGTTAAAAACCAAAATCACCTCCAGTCTGTGATGTTAAATTATAAAAAAAATTACAGAAATCAATGCTGAATGTTAAAGCTTAAAAAAAATCCTAGTGTTTGAAAAAAAAAAAGAAACAGAAATTAGGCACAGAAATTTCTATTTATAAAGAGAAAATGTAAAATGTATTTTTTTGGATTTTGTTTGCTGGCCGCATCGCAAAGGCGATGATTCCAGGCGAAGCACTTGTGGCAACGAAGCCAGTCTTCCTTCTCCTTTTTTGATCTCTGGATATTTTTCGGAGCAAAAGGTAAATTCTACGTCCACCTCTTCATCAGAAGTTCCAAAGGCTGCTACATTAACCACTACGCTACCAGGACACTTGTTACTAATATCGGCTGTAGGCGGAATTAGGGAGCGTGAAGCGGGCGGTATTAGGAACAAACAACGGATGCATCTTCTTTTACATTAAAAATTGCAAGTTTTATTTTCAATGTAACTAAATGTTATTACATCGTTGCATTCTATATTTTATACTCTTCGTCATGAAATCATTACATGAGTGGAAAAAATAATCTAACTGGCCGTCTTGCCTTTTTATGCGAATCAGAATAATGAATTACAGACTGCTTTTTACTCAAACATAAGGTTACTTTGCTGTTTTTGCAAAACCGACGGTTTTATTAACGAAATAAGGTCAATTACTCATTTCCTACAATCCTCAGTCGATATTTGAATAATCAAGTTACCGGTTCGGCAGAAACGACCGTAGGCGGTATTAGGCACCTAGGCGATATATGGTACGACTACTTTATGTTAGTCAAATTTCTGTTTCATACATTTTTTGCTGCTACTAGTAGCTACTTAATATAATTAAATAAAATTAAATAAGACTGAGTAGGCCTACATACTGCAATATGGCTATTTAAACTAATACAGCATATGTTGTTTCAGAAATATGTGGGCTCACCTGTTTAGTCTAGTGGTTAGCACAGCGCACTCTGGCCCAAGAGGTTGTGGGTTTGAATCTCGCGTAAGGCATGGATGTTTGGGATGTCCATTCATCTTCGTTAATCATAACAAGAATTGTTTACCATTTTTAAATGACCCATAAGGTGTCGATAGGACGTTATACCTCTCATATCATCATCATTAGATATATGTTGACAGTTAACTAGGCCTATACTTCAAATAGCAACCTACTCCTACAAAATATCTACCCTACACCTAGGAACATAATCCAGCACATCATCCACTCTACCTACACTTGAAATGACCCATCAAGTGTCGGTAGAACATTAAATACCACATATCTACCTGCACTTCTCCTACTCTAAACAACTACCCTATCCTTTAGCACAGCCTCTACATAACCTTACCTATAATTAAACTGAATTTGTCCACTCCAGCATGCACTGACCACTTCAATTGTATATTTGGTAATCATCTGGCAGGGTAACTTACTGAACATGTAACGATAAATAGTAGGCCCACGCATTCAACCACTTAAATTGTCAGTTTGGTAATGGCTTTACTCCTTAGCAAACCACATAGGGTACGTCAATATATTCACATAAAGTTTAGAAATGCAATTCAACTTAACCCTTTAATGGTCATGCACAAATATCAAAGCAAGTCAATGCACGTAGTTCACATGTTGACTCATAGATGGCAGACGACGCCAGTATAAACCATTATAAAGACACTATCCAAGTGGTTACATTGACCAACAACAATATTATATTTCACCTCTGGCTTACGAAAATTTGTGATATGGATACAGAAACCAATAAAGGGTTAAACACAAATGAAGAATACACGCTATTGGTTTGCTTATGAACGTTACTGAATGAGTTGTTTGTTGAAAAGGAAAATGTGAACAAGTTTAGTTGATCTACTATTATCTCAATACCCTATTTGAAGTATAGGCCTAGTTAACTGTCAACAACTCTGAAACAACACCTAATACCATATAAATAGACCATTAAATAGGTTCACTACAGTATGTAGACCTAACCAGTTTTTACTTAACTTAATTTAAATATATTAAGTAGTTACTAGTAACAGCAAAAGATTTATTAAATAGAAATGTTAATAACATGTAGCTACTACACGGCGCAAAATGACCCTTATGGCGTCGACGCGCCGTAAAAAGCCACATATCATCATGTAGCTACTACATGAAGACAAGTAAGTGTTATGAAAGACGCCTCACAAATACGCTATTTACTGTTTGGAATCAGTTATGAAACGTTGAAGGATCCAACCAGATTTCGTAATATCTTGGTATCCTTTTAGCCATGAAGCATGTTCTTCGCTCACAATACAGCATCGGTAAATTACCTTATTTTCATCTTTGCTGTCTGTATGAAGCACCGTTGAAAATATGTTGCCTCAGTCAACATTACTTTCCATCTTGTCTGATGCACGGCTAACAGCCAATTGAGTAAAAACAAGTTACGAAATACGCGGTGGTGTGTATTTTGCAGCTGAGCGCTAGCAGCGCAATTTTTCATACTCGGCTGTTCAACCAACCAGAATGCGGGATTGGCGCCTTGATTAAACTTCATGTAGGGTTTGGGAATACGTTCCCGGGACACACGCACTTTCCATAGGTCAGAAAACAACAAAATATAATGGTATAAAAAAGTGAAATCAAATTCAATTAGAAATACAATTAGTAAAATATGCAAAAATATAAAAAAAATGTTTAAAAAGTGCTTAATAAACCACTCATTAGTAATATAACAAATGAAAAGTGAAATCAAATGACAATAGAATTGAAAAATGTGAAAATAAAAGGTTTGATTCAAGAAAAATTAAAATTGTGAACACAAGAAAAAGGTTTCTAAAAAAGATAAAATGAATTTAATTTTTTGTTCATTTATAAAAGTTGTAAATACCTATAAGTAATTAATGTTTTCGTTATGTTCGTATTATGTACAGATTGATCCTAATTTAGTAAATTTAGCTACTGACAAAAAGTAATATGTAAAACAAATGAGAATATACGAAAGAATGTTGGGGATCAACCTAGATAAGCTTAAAAGCTTACTTGAGTGCTATTTGTTTACTGGTGCTATTTAGAATTAAAAAACAAAAATGTTTACAAACATGTACCACTAAATGAATCAAATCTTTAAATTGAATTGACTTATATTCAATTAAAAGTACTTAAAGATTTTTCACACTGGAGGAGACAGACAGAGATTTTACAGCTGTTTGAATTGTGTGTCAAACTCACAGTATATTTAACAATAAACATATAATGTTAAGTTCAGATGTTAATACAAGTTTGTTCTCACCAATGGAGAAGAATATTGAAATCATCTGAAAGCTTCGTTGTCAAATACGAGTAAAATCATCCCAAAATATCCCTATTTCTTGTGAGAGTACCACTATTATCTTTAAATATGAATCAGAGAAAGAAGCATTTAATTATATTAAGCTCAATTCCATGTAGCCAGCATTCTTCAACTCTTAAACTAGGTACAGTACCAGCATCGATTCTGTCATATCCAAACGAAGCGTAGCGNGAAATTTCGTTTCGCTTAAAACGCAAATTTTCGTTCACTTACCAAGCTAC